>CM076681.1:71477228-71732228 GCA_038501925.1 Xenopus petersii | reverse complement strand
AGCTCTGGGCTCAGATTACAGGAGGGAGGGGGAAAGGGGAGGGAGAGAGGAGCAAACTGAGCATGCTCATGCCGAGCCCTGGAGGTTGATGCTGAAAACAGGAAGTCTGATACAGAAGCCCATGTGTACACCATAAAAGGAAAGAAACGTGGTGTTTCTTTTGACAGGACTCTGCAGCATTACTTTGAGGGTTTATTGGTGTATTTATATAGACCTTTCTGATAAAGCTTACTTAATGTTAGCCTTAAAAGCCCTAAAGCCTAACTAAAGAAGTAGCTAGAAATGTTGTACTTGTTTTGTGCTTCTGAACCAGCCCAAGGCAACCCCAGTCCTTTAACAGGGAAAATCTGTCTCCAAAGATGCCCCAGTAGCTTCCCATCATTTCTTCTGATTCACTGCACATGCTCTGTGCTGCTGTCACTTACTGAGCTTAGGGGCCCACTCACAATATACAGTACACATAGAATAGAAATGTCACAATATAAGGCTGATTAATAAAACAGATAATTACAACATGGCAGCACAGAAACCAATGCAATTAGCAATATATAATAAAAATCAGCCCTGTAGCATCAGCTTCAATTACAGACAAACCTCATTTTCTGCTCGATAATTAGTGACAACCCCTAAGCTTAGCTTCTCAACAGCTGCTCAGAGCCTACTGAGCATGTGAGTGTCAGACATTTTCCAAGATGGGGACCCCTGTGACAAGTTTGAAGTCCTGGATCGTTGCTGTTATTGACAAGCTGAAACGTTAGGCTGGTGCAGTATATAAAATGACATTTTTAGCTACATTCATTTTTACGGTTTAGTTCTCCTTTAAAGACAAACTTTGGCTGATGCTCCATGCTTTTTATATTTACTTATGTGGAGTACATCATAATTTGCATTTTTACTTTGTGTCCTGTGCACTTTTTGAAACCTAGTGTTGTGATATCTAAAGACTTCTGTTATACAGCAGGAATCTTAAGTACCTATTACATTGCTTACACTGACCTGCTAATTGGAGATTAAAAACGACATTTATGCTTATTGTGAAGATTGCAAACTCAGTTTGAATCTTTATAAACTTCAAGGTGCCACTACTAATTGTGCAAACTGCTCAGAGTGCTCTTGTGTTGGAAATGCATTGGCCATTTTTATTAAACTAAGAAGTAACCTTTCACTTCCATAATTTGGAACAGGTCTTGTGCCAATCAACATGTTTTTCCCATTCAATTACATGACCCTGGATTACATTACTACTTGATCCCACTACTTGATATGAGAGGTGGATTATTTCCCCCCTCAAAGGGTTAAAATATTGTACTTGGTTCCTTTATACATTATTTTTTCTTTTTTAAATACAAACCATATTTATCTGGAGTAAGAAAAGCATAACACATTTTGAATACAAACCATATTTATCTGGAGTATGAGGATCTTATTACCTTTCACATACTGGTCTGTCATTATTAAATAGGTTACACATGGTGTCCCTACTATGGTAAGTATCAAATGTATACCTTCGATAAGAGATACATAAAGGTACATATTAATGTGGTAGATTATCTATCTAAACACACCAAATGTATCTGAAAAATCTGCACTGTTGTGGTTATCTGGTTTATACAACGTTGGTATGAATATTATTTTGCAGTCTTAGAGAACTGACAGTTGGTAATGTGAGGTCTTCCACTCGTGCTACAACTGGCTAATATGTATTGCTGCCATTTTCATCCTTGGCCATGTTCAAAAAAAAAATGAAGGGGGAAACGGTGGCTGGTATCACATTTGAATCAATATGCACAAAGTGCTCTCCTGAAATATGCATTTTTATTTAATGTAGAACCTTTTTTGAGAGCATCTTTTAAAGGAGAATTCAACCCCCTAATTTGCAAGGAGTAGAAAGTTAGGGGCATTTGCCCAGGTTGCCAGGAGGAAGGGGGATGCAAATTAGGGGGTTGGATTCTCCTTTAAGCCATTTTTCTTCCACCTTTTTACAGTGATCTTCAATACCTTCAGGTAGTTACCTATGCAGATGGCACTTGGTAGTCTGCCCTTTCTCTGCTCACTGTGCTTCTATCTGGAGTGATGAACCATCACCCAACACCAAACCTAGTGGTAGGTTTTTGATAAGTTACTGTGCAGCATTGTTTCCATGTTCCCATAAGATTTACAGTAAGGTACATTGCCAAAAGAGTGCAGCCTCCCTGTGAAAAACTTTATATAATCTACCTAAGGAAAGTTTGTCATTTTACATAAAGGCCAAATAAAAACAAATGTTTGTGCTTCTATTGTGCACAATAGAAGTGTGCAAGGGGCTTCACGCATAGGTAATATCTGGCACGCTATTCATTCATTAATCTGAGGATTGACGCTGAAGCTGGTCAGAAAGAGGATTCTCAAAACAATTTAAAATAAATTGATTGCAAAAGTGCTTTGTGGAGCACATAATGGATATTTGAAGACCAGCGTTTAGTTCCCCAAAACAGCAAATAGCCAAACCGCTTGAAGAAAATGTAATTTTGTTTTATATGGATAGAGAAGCTTAAAAATGATGTACTTTTTAGCCTTTAAAAAAAAATAAAATCAGTTTGTGAGCAAAAGTTAAAACTTTAAAGATGTAAAAATAAAAGCAAATTAGAAAGTTAGTGGCAAATCATAACTATTTTTTTCTCAGTTTTTAAAAACCTTGCATGCTTATTTGTTTGTAATATTAAGATCTTGCTTTTAAAAAAGGACTGTTGTCTAATTGATACCTTTTGTTACCGGCTAGCAGGGAAAAGGGGTCGAGGCCGGTCCTGACCTGTTACAATGAAGACTGACTTGCTATGTGGGATTACACCAGAAGCTTGCAGTGGAGTAAATGGTAAGAAAATCAAGCAACCTCCGCTGTATAGGAGCATATTTTATTGCAGAAGACCTTCATGTCAAGATCATGGATTCTAATATGGGACATTTGAACTAATATGTGGACTTGGATATGAATTCCTTTTTAACTTTTTTTTTTTTTTTTTGCAGTGCAAGTTATTAAATTTAAGTTCCACCCTTTTACCAATGTGTTTATGACGTCAAGCATGGTAATGGAATACATTTTTCTCTTCAAAAAGAAAATCCTTTCATGTAGGTTTTCCCTGTTTTCTAGTGAAGGGTTCAAATGGTGCTTGCTATGCCAATAATATTTAAACCGAAAAATGATAAATTGCCATTTTTAAATGCATCTTAAATGATCGTAAATGCAAGTTCTTAGAATGTTGCCTTTCTTATTGAATAGCAGAATCTGCATTGCCTAAATGTTTTTAGCTTTGGCTCTAGGTTCTGCTTTTCTATTGCTTGATTTATGGCAAGGAATTTCTGCCCCAGATGCCTGAGCTGGACAGCTTCTATAGCGTTAATCTTAGAATGGCATAGCATCTACATTTGTATCTGGTGCAGGAGAAAATGTTCATTCAGCAGAGGAGATAATTTTCGGTATATTTGCATATGTTCCCCCTGTCACCATTGGTACCTTGAAATTATTTTGTGCTCCCAAAGGTTAATCATGATTCTGTATCACTTGAATTGTGTTGAAATACAGAAGTTTCAGGTGTAATCATCAAAGCCAGTTAGTCAGGCATTCCAGATAGTGGTTCTTTTCAGAACCTTTTTTTAAGGGTTGGTTAACTACCTCAGTAGCAGAGGATTGAACTATACCCTGTGTGTACTGTACATAGAAAAATCTTTGTTGGTGAAAGCCAGATTTGTTCGATGTGCCATGAGGAAGCAATTTTAAAATGTACCAAATGTAACATTCTTATACTGCCTTCGGTTTTGAAGGCTTGTAACATTTCCTCATGAGCTCAACAATGGGCCTAGCTTTTGTCTTATTTTGTGGCTGAAAAAGCAGCCTTTGCTCTTTCAGATATTGTAGTTATTTGGATGTAAAATAGTTTAGCCAGATGTTACTTTTTTTTAAGACATCAGATGTTCCAAAAAGTACATCAGCAACCTGTGCTTAAGACTGCAGTGTCCCTTTTTTGTTCACATCAGGCTCAAGCTATAATTTTCAGCGAAAGCCTGATTTAGGATTGTTTTTTTTATGTACTGTCTGCTGTAGTTTTTTTTTTTTTTTTTATAGAAAATGTTTTCAGTAGTGTTCTTATCTTATACCATTGCTGGTTATCCATAAGCTGTCTAATTAAAGCAGATAAGGATAATCTGCAATGTGCAGTGAAATATGGTCTTTTACATTTTTAAGCACCTTGATCTGTCAGTGGTAATGGTGAAAGATTCCCTTAAAGGATAAAGCCTGCATGCCACAATCTAATTTAAGAAAAAAGAAACAAATTTAAAGGGATACTGCAGTTAAGCTACAAACCATTAGGCACCACAATAGCTAATAGCTAAACTTGTTATCCCATGATAGTTTCATACACGTATTTCCCCAGTTAATGCAGATTTTAAGACAATAAAAAAATGTCATCTGTTTAAAATGCTCATGATAAACAATCATTTTGCATTCCTGCAAATAAAATTGTTTTATACTGTAAGCTGGAGGCGAGTAACTTATTTTTGTAATAAAAGTTTTTTTATTTTTTTTAAGTGTCATTAATATAAGTGTGTAAGTTCAGAGATTGTTTGATTTGTAGTCACACATTGCAGTATATTTACTTGTGCCGGATATTACTCTGGACATTACTTTTTAGCATGGTGTTTGCCAGTCTGTACTTCACTTTCAATTGATCTTTTGTAATCCCCTATAAAAACTGGTACATAATCATAATGTAAAACTGCCATGGCCACAGTTATCAAGGACAAAAAACACCCATGCATACCGTCCTGCTTTTAATATTACTATTATATAGTATTGCAGTCGGAGGTTCTTTATTATTGAGCACTTGCATTAGCGCTGTTACCCAAAATATACTAGTGTCAGTTATTCCTTATCAATGCATCTACTACCCCCCCCCTTAGCACTGACACTATTCAGTGCATATAGCATCTTAGAAATGTATAACTAAGGGGGCTTTTACTTAAAATATGAAGGAAATTGCTTTTTCAGCTGATACATCCAGTTCCATTATTTTTCTAGAGAGGAAACACCTGAACAGAAATGTACCAAGCAACAATCCATGGTTGCGATAAAAATGCTGCTTTACCTTAAAGCTAACTTTAAGGTAAATCAGAACACAATTTTTTTTAACACTTTGTTCTATTAAAAGGTTTTCCTAATTGCTCATTCCATGAAAGTTCTTATATAGTTCTGACGTCTTGATGTTGCAATTTAATATGCTGTTCACCTAAGATATACACTCTGCATGAAGTCAGAAAGAGTGCAGTTCAATTGCATGAGATAAAGCAAGGCAATTAGAAAAGTCCCCAATCTTCCATGTATAACCAGAAATTTAATTCTGCAATGTTTGAATTGCGTTGCCTACCTTCTATCAAGCATAACCACTTATTTTGTTCATGCCAAGCTTTCATCCCCCCCCCCCATTGTGTTTTATTACTTCATACCACACCTTGGAGACACACTATCAATTCAGATTGTCTGAAATTTTCGAATCTTTCTGATCCTCTGCATTTCATGCTGCCATAAATGTATCCCTATATTTTTACCCTTAAGTGGTTCTAATTTTGAACATAGAAACATTTTTCATCAGCATTTTTTATTTAAACTATGGCTAAAACTGATATGGCAACAAGGTTTTTGGGAAGATGGAGGACTTCATCCACTCTACAGTTATTTTTTTAATAACTAATATGGATGATAAAGAAAAAAGGAGATCTAAATAGCTGCCCTATGCCATTGGGGATGTAGAGGTTTCTTATATATGGGTTTGAACCAGTGATAAGTATTTTACTTGCTTTGGATTTTCCAAGCATATTTTTAAATTTATATAAATAAAATTGATTTGAAAAATATTGTGTTGGTGTGTGTTTCATAAAATAAAATTGACACTAAGCTATACATGTTTATCTCAAAGTGAAATTGGGTATGTTGCAAACCATCTAGTGATTCACGGGGCTATCAAATCTACTAGCAGTAAGTCTGAGCGAGCTTGCTTGACAGAACCTTCATACAACTGGTTCATTTACTCATTGGATAAACAAAGACCTTAAAGGAAGTATACAAATAAAAACCTGGTAAATAGCCTTTGCAAAAAAAGTGCATATAGTTAGCCAAAAATGAAATATATAAAGGCTTGAGTGTTTTGTCTATCAGAATAGCCAGAATACTTCCTGCTTTGCAGCTTTTTGGGTTTCCACTGATTGGTTACCAGACAGTAACCAATCGGTGACTTAAGTGGGCACATGTGTCATACCTGTTTGACAGTTATGGCCCTCCCTTAAGGTTGCTGACTAACTGAAGGTCAAATTTAAATGGGTCATGGGAAAAAAATGTTTTTCCCAAAACGTTAAGTTAAAAACCGTTAATAGTGCTGCTCCAGCAGACTTCTGCACTGAAATTAATTTCTCAAAAGAGCAAACAGATTTTTTTTATATTTAATTTTGAAATCTGCCATGGGGCTAGACATATTGTCTGTTTCCAAGCTGCCCCGGTCATGTAACTTGTGCTTTGATAAATGCAGTCTCTTTACTGCAAGTTGGAGTGATATCCCTTCCCCCAGCAGCCTAACAGCAATGGGAAAGTAATCAGATAGCATCTCCCTAACACAAGATAACAGCTGCCTGGTAGATTTAAGAACAGCACTCCGTAGTAAAAAAAATCCAGGTCCCACTGTAGCACATTCAGCTACAATGAGTAGGAGAAACAGCCTGCCAGAATGCAGTTCCATACTAAAGTCCTGATTCTTTCTGAAAGCACATGACCAGGCAAAATGACCTGAGATGGCTGCCTACACACCAGTATTACAACTAAAAAAAAAAAACTTGTTGGTTTAGGAATTATCTTTTATATTGTGAATTATTTGCAACAGACTTTAGAAAAAAAAAATACATCCTAAAATTCATGACAGTTGCTTTAAGCTGCCAATTCTGGTCCTTTAGACTGATTTGACATCTTATCTGCCCGTGTATGGGGCCCCTGACAATATCTTCCCAAAAATAGACCTTTGATTGATCTAGTATGCTGAAGATATACACTGGGATAGCCAATGCTATATCAACCCAGTGTGGTTCTAGTAAACTGACTAGGTCATACCTGGATATTCCACACAAAAAAGCTCTAATGATCTAATAAACACTGCAGTTTAGGAGAAGGATTCTTGACTGTAAGAGCCCTTAGGTTAGTTTAGTTAAAAAAAAAAAAACAAAGTCCATCCAGTTTAATCTCTCCAAATGTAATACATACATTAGTGTGCAGAATATGCATGCTATCCATTGCAATCAAATTTTACAACATACAATACTGTATTCACTTACCAAAAGCACTCTTATGACAATAATTCCTCTTACAATATGGAGGCTGCTTTTGTGGACATGCTGGTAAATTTTCATAAGTGATCTCTGAATTGCTCTAGGGGGCAAGAAAGTAGACTGCAAAGTATCTTTGCAGTTTATTCACGTGATTATGCAGTTCACACTTCTGTTCTGAACTTATCTTAGGTCTTCCTTTACGTCAGAATACTGTGCAGGACAAGTCTTAGTTGTGATGTGGCAGACTTTTCAGATGTACATTACAGTAATTTGCTGTAAGGTGTTTGGAAAACAGATCAGTGTTACTAACTACTGTCACATCACCTCCTTCCTGAGAGCATACATAACACAACTGAAACCACAAATGCTGCATGACATCACAAAGTAGCACCCCATAACACCTGCACTGCACAAACATACACTACCGATTACTGTATACACTTCTGTACATGGCCAGACTGGGATGCACAGGTTCAGTACTTAATAGAAAGATACTGTACAGTAATTTAATTCCCCCTTCTCTCTCTGATGGCTCAGACGATCTGCACTGTTCCATCATCAGGACTGAAGGGGACCCTGCTTCCATGACCGGTGACCAGTGGTGTGCTCCATGCATTACCTGCTGTATAAGGTACAATCTCCACTCAAGTGTCGGGGTCGGCGTTTCCTCACACTGGAGCATCAGGTTCAATAAGGTGGCAGAGCCAATTCTGTGATGAATGAGGGTTCAGTTCCTGATGTTAATTACTGACACCCGGTCCCCCTAAATCCCAGGCAGAATGGCACTCCGCTGAGTCCTTGTTCATGGGGGCTGGAGGCATCAGAGCTGAGAGGAGCCCCAGTAAAATCCCACAGATAAGAATTAACACCTCCCTCCCCAGTGCTCAAGCATTAAGTCTGTAGGGTGAATCTCCCGTGCGGTCCTCCCTGTGCTCAGAGGCTGCTCCCAGGCTGTACACGGAGACACTACAGCCAATGGGAGTGTGACTGAGCCCCCGCCGAGTGACGTGTCGGGGAGTGAAGGCAGCAGCACAGGCAACTAAAGGTGGCCATACACGGAGAGATCCGCTCGTTTGGCGACAAACGAGCGGATCTATCTCCGATATGCCTAGCTTGAGGTGTGCAATATCGGGCTGATCCAATCGTGGGCCCTAGGGCCCAACGATCGGATTCTAACGAATGGGAACGGGCGGTCAGATTGCGGGACTGCATCAACGAACAGATGCGGCCGTGATCCGACGGGATTTTTTGTTCCATCCGATTGAGATCTGGCTGACTTTCGGCCAGATCTCGATCGGGGAAGCCCGTCGGGGGGCCCCATACACGGGCCAATAAGCTGCTGACTCGGTCTGTCGGCAGCTTTTATCGGCCTGTGTATGGCCACCTTAAGGCATTACTGACAAAGGTGGGTTAATTCCAATTGGGGGTCATAGTGACATCCAAGCAGCACCAGAGGGAGGGATACAGTTGCGGCAGCAGGGAAAGTCCAAGTGTAACCACAAACAGGAGCCAAGAGCACATGGCTACCAACTTGCCAGCAGAGCACACAGCGCACTTACCTGGGCACTGCGAGTTCAGAAAAACAAGTCCGACTGGGATTCCAATTGAGATACAGTACAGTAAGCAGTCCAGATTCTCGAGGGGCCGTGCTACCCTGCGTTTAAGTGGGCCGCCTACAGTCTGATTAGATGCAGCGATCACACAGCTCCCTGTACCCTAACAGTCTCCCAGACTTAGAACTTCCCCACAACACTGAGCACCCGGGAATCCCAATTGGACTTATAGACCACATGTGACACTAGCTCGAACCCGGATATGATGCGGTGCGGAAGTCTCCCAGCTTGTTTTGGCCGACTCGCTAGCTGTCATGCTGCAGCTTAATGATTCTAAAACCAGCCTGGCAGCCACTTTGTCGCCTGAAGGCGCTGGGGTCGATGAAGTCCAATTGAGCCCGGAAAGGGGTGGTTTCGGGACCGCATTGAATTATCCCATGCAGTCTCTGCGCTCACTCACTGTGCATAACCCAGGCCAGAATCAAAAAGTACTTCGTATTCCGGGTGAGAGGGGCACAATTGTACTGGTTAAAGTCTTCCCAGCATCCCTTCATAATGGGTAGTATTTACTGGCACAAAAGCTTAATCTACTACTCTTCCTTGAGTGAGTCCTATAAATGGTACCAGCTACTCTGCTCTGTTTGTGTGTGTCTGTGTATTTGTGCGTGTGTATGTGTGTGTGTCTCTGTGTGTCTGTGTATTTGTGTGTGTCTCTGTGTGTTTGTGTGTCTGTCTGTGTTTACATATGGGCTACTTTTTTGCCCGGGCTGCTTTTTGCTCCCAGTCCGGTTCTGCCCCAGGCTGCACGCAACTGTTAACACGAGGCGCCGGACAGCCTGCAATCTCCACAGCTTCTGGCCAGACACACTTTTAAATATGAGGCAATAATGGTGCAACTGACCTTCCCAAGATGGCGCCTGCGATCACAACATACAGGGGAACTTTAATTGTCAAAGTAAGCTCTATTTTGAGTTTAAAATTAAGAGATTTGCTGGGGAGAGGCTTCATAAAAAGAGTGCAAAATTTGGGAAATGTAAACGCAAAATCCGGGAATAGAGCACATAGAAGTATATTAAAATTGGCGGGACCAAATGTGGGAAACCGCTAAATCCGGGGACGTAAATTCGGGGTTATACTGTACAATCAGAAATGCTGTCTATACAGGGGCAGTTATGTAAGGGACACCACTGATGTACTCCTGAAGCTTAAGAATATTGTATGGCGGGAGGAGTACAGCTGGGCCTCACTGTACTCTTCAATAACACACCAAAAAGGATTGGAAGCGATAAATTACCATCTGAACAAATATAGCCAATATTCTGAAGAACTAAAGGAATTTATAAACAATATAGTGATAAACAATATAGTGAATTTGTCACAACAATAATTAATAATAATAATCAAAATTTGAAATTTACAGATATGTTTTCATAGACTGAAATAGAATTTTTGGATGTGAAACTGATGTCTGAAGAAAGAGGAATCCACTCCTCTTTCGCAAGCAATGTAGTGGGAATACTCTACTGCATGCGTGCTCATGTCATCCGAAGAATCTGGTGGGGGGAATACAAGTGGGATAGTTTCTAAGATAGAGAAAAAATTGCTTCACTGAGTTTTATAACCTAGCAGGAGATATAAAAAAAAAGTTTTAGGGAGCGAGGTTATAATTGTACCAATATACAGAGAGCTTTTGTGAAAGCAGCTAATACAGATAGAGATGAATTATTAGTACCTAAAAATAAAGAAATGACTGTGGCTTGTCTAAATGAGCTTTTGCATTACAACAAGCGTCTGTGGCGTGAATGCAGAAAGGGCTTCTTTCTCATCACCCTGCCATACAGATGTTCTTTGTGCAAATTGCGCTGAATTGTAGAACAATGTACAGATGCACCATTTGCAGCAGGCTGTTCTTGTAGGTCTTTGGAGGTGATCTTTGGGTTGTCTGTAACCATTCTCACAAGCCTTAGCATATGCCGCTCCTGTATTTTTCTTGTCCTGCCAGACCTGGGTTTTACAGCAACTGTGCCTGCGGCCTTCCATTTCCTGATTACATTCCTTACAGTTGAAACTGACAGTTTAAACCTCTTAGATAGCTTTTTGAAGCCTTCCCCTAAACCATGAGACTGAACAATTCTTGTTTTCCGATCTTTTGAGAGTTGCTTTGAGGATCCCATGCTGTCACTCTTCAGAGGAGAGTCAAACAGAAGCACAACTTGCAATTGGCCACCTTATGTAAATACTGCACCTTTTCTCATGATTGGACCCACCTGCCTATGAAGTTCATGGCTTAAGAGCCAATCCAACCAATTTGGTGTTGCCAGTAATCTGCATTGAGCAGTTACATGCTTTCAAATTGGCAGAATTACAAGGGTACCTAAATTTTTGCACAGCCAGTTTTTCACATTTGATTTAATTTCATACAACTGAAATTCTGTTTCAGTTTTCTTCAATTCCCCTTTTCTCTCTTCCTATTCTTTAGTGTGCTACCTTCATATCACCACTCCACATTTATTCTTTCTTCTACCTTTGTCCTTATTGTTAAGAAATGTACTAATGGGTGTGCTCTCATACAGATCCCATACTGATCTGATACCGATACAGTGTCATGTGACATGATCTTTGTCTGCTAATGCAGAAGTCTTAATAAAGTTATGTCTTCTTGAAGCAAGAGAAGCATGGTGTCTGTGTGCAGTTTCTCCTCTGTCTAAAAGAAAGCTGCAGGCTCACGTGAGATTGTGCTACTGGTTATGCCATCTCTTAAGAAGAATGGCAACAGGTTATGGGCCCAGGAGAGAGGGAGGAAACTGATGAAGCATGCTAATATTTGATGGAGATGAAAATAACTATGAGCTATGGGAAACAAAGTTTCTAGACCACATGTGCCTGATGAATCTTAAAGAAACCATCCTGCATGAACCCACAGAGTACACAGACTTGGATGAGGACAGAGGAGGGTTATGCTGAGTTAATTCAAGGTCACAGTGGTGTAATTATTGCAAGTGCCCGCCACATAGAGGCATTTTGCTGACACAAGGGGTGGGACAATGTAAAGCAAGCAGCTGATGACACAGAGCAAACATTGGCCTTCAAAATAAGTGAGAGGCAGTCAAACAGTTTCACACCAAAGGTGATTAATGGTGGATACAGGAGCCACATCACATATAATTCCAAATATTAAAAAGTTTAAAAGATTTGACGAGACATTCAAGCCGGAGAACCACTACATAGAGTTGGCGGACAATAAAAAGACTTCTGGTGTAGCGCTGAGGAGAAGTGACTGACTAATAGCACGGGGAACAGAGTAAAGACACAAATACTAGAAGCTACTAAATGCACTGTATATACCCACATATCCACAGGACATATTGAAGCAGCAACAAGCAACGTAGCATCTGTTACATTTTGGCAAGATGAGAGTGAACTGACTGGTGGCAGTTGTCATGGTTTTTATGATATTCAAACCTGGCATGAAATCCTTGATCACTGTAATTATGATGGCCTTTTAAAACTAAAAATTATAGATGATGGAATGAAGATTAAGGGTAAGGTTGATAAGTCTAACCTAAATTGTGAAATTTGTACCCAGAGAAAATTTGTTCAGAACAGAAAGTCTGCCAAAAAAAGCACTTGAACTAGTACACACTGATTTAGCAGACCCCATAGAGCCAGTAGCAAAAGATGGGTTTAGATATGCCATAGCATTTACTGATGATTTCTCTGGTGCAGTATTTTTTTTTTTATAACTTGCAAGTTTATTGTGAAACAGCAAAACAGTCAAAATGTACATACTGAGAAAGTATAAACAGGTCAGTAACGCAGATGACACAAGCATCAAGTACTTTCATAAGCAACTTACACAATGAACAAGCGAAGTGAAAGGAAATAACAGAAAAGAGAAAACATAATAGAACAACATAAAAGAAAAGAAAACAGATCGTACATGGTATACGGACAGTTCCCCAGTGCATTAAGGAACAAAAGGAGGACTGCAAACAGTTACGATAACAAATAGACTAAATGCATAGTTCACAAACATCATTACTGGAATTGTACAGAGTGCCAGTCATCCCAGATTTGCGCACATTTAGTTCTAGCTTCTAAAGACCCCGCTGCCAACCGCTCCATAGACTCTCTAGAATCCAGCTGGGTAAGCAGGTGCTGAATGTTAGGAGTCTCTGGTTGCTTCCAAGATTGTGCTATCAAGTTAGCTGCAGCGTTGAATATATGAAACAGAAGCTTACGGTTCAATCCAGCAAGATGTGGAGGGTAAAGTTGAAGAAGAGCCACCTGAGGCTGAGAGGGTAGCGTGTATCCCAGTCGAGTCGCCAGGAGACCAAAAACAGCAGTCCAAAAAGGTCTAATAACGGGGCAATGCCACCACATATGCAACAACGTCCCAAGTTGCCCACATTTCCGCCAGCATAGTGGAGAGTACTGTGGATTCATAGAGGCAATACGTTGTGGGGTAAGGTACCATCTGTGCGTAATTTTGGTGTGTGTTTCAACATGGTTGGTACAGCTAGTAGCACCTCTGGTAGCTGCTAAAACCTTGCACCATTGTTGTGGAGAGATCTGGAGTTGGAGCTCATCCTCCCATTTCAGCATATATGAAAATTTAAAATCCTCAGGCAGCTGGAGTTGTTGCCGATAGCAGTCCGAGATGATGCCCTTACCATTCCACCCTTTACCACACAGGTGCGCCATCCCAGTATTGTAGCTTGCATCAGCAGCTTTCGAAGAATGGGATCTCAACAGATGAGATATTTGCAGGTATGTATAATGCTGGGAGTGTGGCAGACCAAAACTTGCAACCAGATCCTCAAATCTCTTCATCGTAGAGGCAATGTACAACTGACCAACGTTATATATCCCACAAAGCTCCCAGGAACGGAGAGTAACATTTGGAATAAGATATTTCAGAGCTGCAATAGGGGTCAAAGAAGACGGGAATGTTTTAATCCTGAGCTTGATAGTCATAGTGTCCCATACATGCAAGGAGAGCTGAGTGGTTGGCAGCAGGGTCAAAGTTGAAGGCCTATTGCGCCTAGGAAGCCAAAACAGCTGAACCAAATTTTTATCCACGGCAAAGCCGGATTCCAAATCCACCCAATTACGGAAACCAGGAGGGGAGTGAGCACGAACCACCGTTTCCAGTATGGTAGCTATATAATACAGTTTAATGTTAGGAATGCCCAATCCCCCAACATTTCTAGCATACTGGGAGCAACGAAAAGCTATACGCGGGGGCTTGTTAGCCCAGATAAATTTGTTAATGATGCGTTGCAGAGCAGGGCTAAAATGTGGGGGAAGTGCTATGTGAAGGGTCCGGAACAAATAAAGTATTTTAGGGAGGATGTTCATCTTTATTGATACGATCCTACCTAGCCAAGACACAGATTCCCCCTTCCATCTAAGACATTCAGCTTCCACCAATCTAAGAAGTGGCTGATAATTCAATTTATAAATGTGAGCAGGGTCCCTGGGCAGTTTCAAGCCTAGATACTGCAAATAGGAATCTCTCCATTCAAAATCGTACTCTTGTTGAAACCTTTGCAAGGAAAGATGCGGGATGTTAAATGGAAGAGCCTGGGATTTAGATTTATTGATCCTAAACCAGGAAACCGATTGGAACTCCAGTAGTTCCTTAAATACATTAGGAAGTGAAATCGGGATATTTCTAAGGGTGAGTAAAATATCGTCCGCGAAGAGCCCTATTTTATGTTGCTCGGCAAGGGTGGATATTCCCATGATGTCTGGATTATCTCTAATTTTAGAAGCTAACGGTTCGACCATCAATGCAAATATGAGGGGGGACAAGGGACAACCCTGCCTTGTACCATTTGATATTTGGAAGGCGTCCGATAGGGCCCCAGCCGTGGACACTCTAGCAGAGGGATTGGTGTACAAAGGGTGCACTGCTTTTAAGAACATCGGACCTAATTGAAAATGTCTAAGAGTTTCGGCCATATAGTCCCAGTTGACCCTATCGAACGCCTTCTCCGCATCAAGCGATAGAACCAAGGCTGGGGTCTTCTGAGTTTTCAGTATGTGTATGATATTGTGAAATCTGCGGGTACTATCAGAGCCCTGTCTATTTAAGATAAAGCCAACTTGGTTAGGATTAATTAGCGACGGGAGGACCTGGTTTAGGCGAAGAGCTAAAATTTTGGCATAAAGCTTCAGGTCTGTGTTTAGAAGAGCAATCGGGCGATAACTCTGACACAAGTCTTGAGGTTTCCCAGGTTTGGGGATCGTTACTATATGAGCTTGTAAGTATTCTGGAGCGATAGACCCAGTGACCATAATGTTCTGGTAAACGTGGAGTAAAGATGGTGTGAGTATAGTCGAGAACAATTTATAATAGATGTTAGAAAAACCATCGGGGCCAGGAGATTTGTTAGTTTTAAGGGTCTTAATCGCCGCAGCAATCTCCTCCCGTGAAATCGGGGCGTTCAGGATGTCTATGTGTGATTGTGAGGGGGGAGGGAGTGTTAAATCCTTTAAGTACGCTTTAATAACGTCTAGGGTGGGCTTCACCGTGGCAGCATCTGTTCCTAAGTTATATAGGCCCGAATAGTATTTAGCAAAACGATCTGCAATCGCCTTGGGATCCGTTATAATGCCCTGGGTAGAAGCCAAGTGGCTAATCCTCGATTGGGCTTGCTGTTTTTTTAATTGAGCTGCAAGCAATTTGTCCGCTTTGTTGCCTTTAGTGTAGAATAACTTTTTAAGCAATTTCAGCCTATAGGAGGTTTTTGCAGACAGAATGTCATTCAGTTTTCGTCTCGTTTCAGCTAATTCCGGCAGAGATGGGGAGATTTTACGTTGAAATACTAATTTTTCAAGATCTCTAAGCCTCGCTTCCAATTGCAATTGATTCTCCTCCCTAGATTTTTTAAGAGTCTTCGCAAGAGAAATAAATTCCCCACGAAGGACTGCCTTGTGAGCCAGCCACACTGTTTGCGGGTTGACTTCCCCTCCGGAATTTTCGGCAAAATATTGTGTAATAGTCTGTTCTATATGCTTTTGGTGATCTTCTCTAAGTAACAAGCCACCGTTCAAGCGCCACGGCAATTTGTCCCCAAGAGAGGTGTGATTTGGGATCTCAAGACCTATGGGGGCGTGATCAGACCATGTCCGTAACCCTATCCAGGCTTTGGTAGTTTGGGTGCAGGTTTGGGGATCTGCCAAAAACGCATCTATTCTCGTATGGGTAAGGAAACGGGGAGAAAAATATGTAAAATCTCTGGCCCCAGGATGTTTAGCCCTCCACACATCAATCAACCCTTGCCCGTGTAACAAACTAATGAAGGCTTTAGAGTGACTGCTCTGCGACTTAGAGATAGGGCCCCTGTTACCCTTAAGACAATCTACAGTTGGGTCAGAGACCATGTTAAAATCTCCAACCACGACACATTTCCCTACTCTATATTGGAGAAGTTTGGACAAAACCCGTTTCAGAAAAACAGTTTGATTGTCGTTGGGGGCATAGACGTTGATCAGGGAAAATGTGGTGCCAGCAAGTTCACAAATCAACATCAGATATCTACCTGCAGGGTCAGCATGCATGCCCTTGAAAACAAACGGCGTCCTGGACGAAATAAGAATCGAAACCCCTTTAGACTTGTTGCTGGAATAGGCATGGAAGTTATGGGGGAATCTCTTAGTGTGGAATTTAGGAGGGGCCGACTTACAGAAATGCGTCTCCTGGCAAAACAGTACATCCGTGTTGGATTTACAGGCATCGTGAAGGAGCTGGTTACGCTTGTTGGGGGAATTCAACCCCCTACAATTTAAAGAATAAAAACGCACCATTTGCAATCAGGGCATGCACACTCACCCAAGAGGGAAACAATACATATTAGCATAGTAAATCGACAATACCATGTACGTAAGAACAAAAATCTCAAAACAACTCTAACTAACAGCAAAAAAACAATAAGTAAATAATGCATAAGTAAAACAGAAAACCTATGAAATGTGGTTTTCAGTAGGTGACCACTGGACGACTCCGAAAGAAAAGTTCTGGAGCCTGTGGGGTAAGAGAACGATGATCAGACCTCGTCTCCAAAGGAGGTAACACTTCCAATAGAACTAGACATCCATGAGGGAAAGCTCTAAAACTCAAGAAGAGCGTGACGCTTTGTGCCAATCCAGCTGCAATTTCCGCGGTGGCTGAGGGGATGATGGCTTCCGCGTAGGAGACCCAGGGTCGGCAGCCGGAGTAAGACCCCACCTCTCGAGAGCTTTCTTAGCGTCGCTCACTGTGGAAAGAGTGGTGGGCGTCCCATTTCGTTGTACGATCAACTTGACCGGGTATCCCCAGCGATACGGGATGTCATTGTGCCGCAGGAGTTTTGTGATATCCATGAAAGCCTTGCGCCTCACCAGGGTTGCAGGGGATAGGTCCATATAGATTTCAAGCTGTTGATATTGCGCAGGCCAATTTTCCTTCTTGCGTGCAAGAGAGAGCAATTTGTCCCTTGTTTGATAGAAGACAAACTTGGCGAGCACATCACGAGGTACATTATCCGGCGCTGCCCTAGGTTTGGGGACTCGGTGTATACGGTCCATAGCCAGTTCCAAAGTATGGAGGTCGGGCAGGGTCAATTTGAGCAGGTCAGTAACATGCTGCTCCAAGTCCCTGGGAAGCACGGACTCTGGTATGCCCCGAAAACGCAGGTTGTTCCTGCGGGACCTGTCCTCCAGATCAATGACTTTATCAGAAAGGCGCTCTAGCTCAGCGTGGGCCTTGGTGTGCACGTCTGCCAGCTCATTGTGCGCTTCCGCGAACTCACCCAACCTGTCTTCCAGATGCGCCGTACGCTCACCGAGATCTCTGATGTCTTTCTTGAGATCGTCGGTAAGCAACTTAATGTCGCTCCGCAATGTCTGCTGCATGACTTGGAGCATATCCTTGATCTGTGCGGCTGTAGCTGGAGAATGGTCCGCAGTGCCGTCTGCCATACTCGTCGCCCGTGAAGCTTTGGAGGTGCGTGGCGGATCCAAGATGGCGCTGGAGTCCGCGTCCTCGCATGTGGCTTTAGGAGAGGCAGAAGTAAAAAAAGCTGTGACCGCTTTTTGGCTCTTTTTCTGAGCTTTCTTATTCCCCCTCATTTACTCGATGATTAGCTGTAGGTTTGAGATCGCTGGGGGAAGCCGTTCAGTATTATTCCCTCATTTCGTTCTCCTCATAGACGGAGCGCTCGCATCAAGCGTCCATCTTAGTTAGCAGGCAAACTCCGCCCCCCCTCTGGTGCAGTATTTTTGTGTCTGAAAAAGAAGAGTGAGACAGTATTAGCCACAGAAAACTTCATGTACCCCTATAGTACTTTGAAATGTATACGATCTGATAATGGCACAGAATTTATGGCAAAGAATTTTCAGTCACTGCTCAGTAAGACGAGCATAAGACATGAGACCTCAGCACCTTACTCACCCTTTTTCAAAATGGGACTGCTGAGAGAAATTGGAGAACACTATTTAAGATGGCAAGGTGTATGTTACTTGAGAGTTAAATTGCCAAATTTTTTTACAAAGAGTGTTACTGAGAGACAAACTCAAACTGATGTTAGATGTTGATGATAACATTTATAGGGAAAGGTGTGTTTGCCTTATACTAAACCGAAATCCAGGGGAGGTCCCAGTATCTGAAGTTGCAGAGGGCTATGATAATGGCAAAATACAGGGCAGCCATTGTACAAGATACCCCAAAAGGGACAGAAAATTTCTATATGCATTTTGATGAAAATGGCAGTACAGTACGATTTTGTTGTTAATCAAATGGACGTGAAAACAGCTTATTTACATGGCCCAACTGATTGTGAGGTTTATATGGACCAACCAGAGGGATTTGAGATCAAAACTGAAACAAATGGTAGGTTAGTTCTCAAACTGAATAAATCATTGTATGGGCTAAAACAATCAGTTAGAAAATCTGGAACAAAATGCTACATAATTACCTATACACAAACGGATTTCTACAGAATCCCGTAGACCATTGTGTATACATAAGGCAGTCTGGAAATGAGAGTAATACTATTGATATGGGTTGATGATCTTATTATTGCTGCAAGTAAAAACACTACTCAATGATGTGAAAGCAATGCTCCCTACAAGGTTCAAAATGAAAAATCTTGGGAAGCTCAAATATTTTCTAGGTATCAGTTTTGAACACACTGGTGAAGTGATAAATATTAATCAAAAGAAATATATATTAAAGATACTTGAAAAATTTGGTATGTCAAATTGTAAAACGAGATTGATTCCTTGTGAGCAAAAACTGGAGTTCAATGACAACAGTGATCCTACAGATACTAAAAAGTATCGGGAGGTAGTAGGCAGTTTTATTTACCTGATGACATGTACAAGACCAGATTTGAGCTGGGTGATACGTAAATTGTCTCAACAATTTCCAGAGCCAAATGAACAACACTGGACTATTGCTACACATGTGATGAGATACTTGAAAGGTACTATTGATTTTGAGTTAAACTACAGAAAATGTAAGGAGAACTTAAAACTTGAGGCATATAGTGATGCTAGTTTGGCCACAGAACTAAATGACAGAAGCAGCACAACAGGATATTGTTTTAGTCTATCCATGAATGGTGCACTGATTTCTTGGAAGTCATCATCATCATCATCATTTATTTATATAGCGCTGTCAAGATACGCAGTGCTTTAGTCAAAGAAACAACCCATGGTTGTCTTCCTGTGAGGCTGAATATTTAGCACTGACTGCTTCCACACATGAGAGTTTATACCTTGTGCAGTTATTCAAAGAAATGGACAGTGAATGTCAATATGAGACAGTAACATTTTTTGATGATAATCAAGGTGCAATAGCTTTCGCAAAGAACCCAATTTGCCATAAAAGGTGCACACAAGTTGTTTTCAGGCACAGGGAGTTTCAATGGAATACATTCAGCTGTTCTGGAACAATTTATTATCAGGTACAGGGAGTTGCAAGTGAGAATGGAGCTGTTGTGGAACAGTTTATAGTCAGCTGCAGGGATTTGCAAGGGAATAAATGCAGCTGTTATGGAACAATTTATGTTTAGGTGCAGGAATTTGCAAGGTAATAAATGCAGCTGTTCTCAAACAATTTATGACCAGGTACAGGGAGGTGCAAGGGAATAAATGCAGCTGGTGTTCTGGAATTGTATAACATATAATAACAGATGTGGGGAGTTACAAAGAAAAACCAAAAAGATGTTGAGCTTTTTGCATACAACATAAGACTGTGTAGAAAATGACTGGTATTTACACTGACTCCTGACACATATTGCCCCTAAAAAATACTTTTAGTAGCAGATTATTTTTTATTTATACAGGGACAGGAACAAGCAGTGAATGGAGAAGGAAGGACAATGAACAGGGCATAGAGGTGGTTAAATGAACAGGGCAGAGAGGGAGACAAATGAACAGTGCAGGGAGGGGGTTAAATGAACAGGGCAGAGAGGGGGAGAAATGAACACTGCCGGGAGGGGTTAAATGAACAGGGCAGAGAGGGAGTGAAAGAACAGGGCAGGGAGGGGGTTAAATGAACAGGACAGAGAACTATATGTATCCTTTAACTGGAATGTAAAGTCATCAGTTATGAAGCACTTTGCTTTTGTAAAAGTAGCCGAGTTTCATTCTTCTCACTTATACTTTTTCATTTGTATGAAAAACCAGCAAAAATTTGCTCAGCAACCTCTATGATAAGAAAACCATATTTAAGGCCATGTCTATGTTTTCCGTAGCACATAGCAGTGTGTGAAAGTTTTACGGCACGCTCTCTATGTGGAGTATATCACATGCGCATCTTAAAACACACCCTCAAGCACAGCTTTCGAGACACTTTACCAGCTAGCACAACAAAACCCCATCTCTTCTTCTCCTTTCTAAACCCACCCCCAGCATTATGCACACCCCATGTCTGATTTCCCCGGAGTTGCTGTGTTTTGTGAGGCGCTGTCATGGTAGCGGCCTGGGAATTGTGGACGTTTATCAGGCAGCTGTTCCGGATGGGCACTCTGCAGGAAATATGCAGGTACCCACTCTCCTGCTTTATAGTACTCTTGCTTATGCTGACCACCATCCTGCTGAAAAGGTGCAAGGAGCAAGGAGCCGTGACAAAAGCTGAGCTCCACAATTTGCCCTATTACATACCGGCACGTCTTATTGACTGATGATACTTCCTGTGACAGACTTACTTCTCTGCAGGGTTGCCAGGTTGGTGGTTTTCCAGCCAAATTGGGATACTGCGGGTTTTGAAAGTACAAACTAGCCAAGGTACAGATTTGGGCTTCTTTTTGGGCCTTTGGCTGGTTTGTACCAGCCCAAGTTATTTCTTGCCTTAATATGAAAAGCATGTGTCTCCCAATGCATGTTGGATAAAGTAGTTTTTGTTTACTTGCCAACTGCCAAGTTCAATGTAAGACTACAATACCCAGCATGCAATGGGAGTTACCAGATTTTGGGCCCTGTACACAGTCTCCCATCACTCTTAAGAATTCATGCATTTTCTGATGACTTCCTCAATTTCAGACAATTTTAGGGCAAACATCTGCTGGCCACCTAAAAAGGCTTTTTTACCAATATTTATTGAAATGGTATATGTATTAGGGCCTTATGGGACCCCTATACCTCCTGGGCCCCCCATCTGTCCCATATTGCTTCATGGAAAAATTTGAAAAATTCATATCTTCATATATATTTGTGTATTTTTTCGACTTTTTATCACTGCACATATTGTGCTCTTTTTGGGCTACTTTTGAAGTGCCTCTTGGCTAGTTTTGGGCCAGTTGTGTATCTGACTTTGGCTAGTTTTGAAAATTACACCTGGCAACCCTGAACAAGTAGCACTCACCCTCCTTTTCTTGCTAACAGCCCAACGTTTGACTGGACTGTCGCCTGCCTTTAGCTCATTTCAGACATGAAGTATACCTCTCAACTGTCCCCTTTTCAGAGGGACAGTCCCTCATTTGTACTGGAAAGGCCATATTTTCTCTGCACAGACCAGCCAGAAAAAGATACAAAGTTTCTAATTTAATTGGCTTTTGGCAGAGAGCCCAGAACATCTAACAGGTGCAAATAAGATAATTTGTAACAATATTAAGATAAGAAAATAAGTAATTGTAACAGTTTAGATAAGGAGAAATATTTTCAAACTTTCATAACCTGCCAAATTTGTAAAATGAACATGATAATTAGGGGGTGTGGCCACAAAAATGGGCATGGTTAAAATGTAGCCGCGCTAAGTGTAAAAAATTTTGTTGTCCCTCTTTTTACTTCCAAAATGTTGGGAGGTATGCATGAAGCTCTCATAAGACAGGGACTTGCACCCTTCTCTTAGGCTTTTTTTTTTCGGAAACTTAGGTGAACTGATTTCATTGATTGTCTGGATGCATGTATGTCTATTTCATTTTTTTGCTCTGCTTTAAAGGTGAAATGTGCTTAAAGGATTGGCTCTCCTTTAAGTTAACTCTTAGGGGCACATTTACTTAACTTCGAAAAAAAAACTTCGAATTTCGAATGTTTTTTTTGGCTACTTCGACCTTCGACTTTCAATTGAATGATTCGAACTAAAAATCGTTCGACTATTCGACCATTCGATAGTCGAAGTATTGTCTCTTTAAAAAAAACTTTGACCACCTACTTCGCCACCTAAAACCTACCGAGGTACAATATTAGCCTATGGGGAAGGTCCCCATAGGCTTTCCTAGCTTTTTATGATCGAAGGAAATTGTTGGATTGATGGATTAAAATCTTTCGAATCGTTCGATTTTTCCTACGATCGTTCGACGAACAAATTGCGGTAAATCCTTTGACTTAAAATATCGAAGTCGAAGGATTTTACTTTGACGGTTGAATATCGAGGGTTAATTAACCCCTTGCTATTCGACCCATAGTAAATGTGCCCCTTAGTATGTCCCAGCATGGCTAATTCTAAGCAACTGTTCACATTGCTTTAATTTTTTTCTTTTTTTTGTAGTTTTTGAATTATTTGCCTTTTGACTTTCTACCTGATTGATATGGGGGACACTGTCTTTGTAAGGCTACACATTTATTGTTACCGGTACTGCTATTTTTATTACTCATCTTTCTTTTCAGGCCCTCTCATATTCAGATCATTCCTCCAGTCTCTCATTCAAATCATTGCATGGTTACAATGGTAACACATAATAAAAAATAAAACCAACTGCAAATTGACTCAGAATATTACTCTCTGCATCATATTAAAGGTTAATTTAAAGATGAACTTTCCCTTTAAATGAGAACTAAAGCTCATTATTATAAAGTAAGTTTTTGAATGGAGATCCCCTTTAAATGGCCACCTTTTCAACTACATTTATGGAACTTTTAAGGACACAAGGTGCTTAAGTGTTATTGTTCTTTCTACATTTTCATACATACAGTCTGTTTCTCTCGTCTGAGCTATGCCATACTCATAACAGGGAAGCCATACAACCTGCAGGCAAAATGGAATGGATCTATACTTAATAATTGCCACTGATCCATGCAGCTGTATAACAACATTTATGCTTTTTAAGTGAAATATTTGCAGTGTACTTGTGTCCAGTGGATACACCCCATAACAGATCTCGTTATTTTGGTAAACATCCCACAGAAGGGCAGGGTTCAGAACGGGTTTGTTTAGAGGTTTAGAGTCATAATTGAAAAAATAATATTTGAACTACCTCCTGGTTTTAACTTTGAACTTCGCTATAAGTAGTGTACTATAGATTATTTTTACTGCAGGATACTTTTGTCATGTATAGATCCACCATGGGATAGATCTACCATTTTGTAGATATATCCATGTTCTTATGATCTTCTGTCATTTCTTGCTGGCCTTGTTATTCTACTGCTTGTTGGGTCCTTAATCTCACCTTACAAATATACTGTTTAACATAAAGTACAAGCCAAAGGTAATTTAATTTTTTTTGTCTTGTTTTGTTTACACATAAAAATAAACTTGGTCTTAATTACTTTATTGTTTATAGTTTTCAAGTCATTGGCCTTCGTCTGCTGTTTTCTCAGCTTTTGAATGGGGGTCACTAATCTTGGCATCAGAAAAAAGATTGCTTTGTGAGGCTGCATTTTTAGTGTTATTGTTACTTCCAGTCTCTAATTCAAACCACTGTCTGGTTGCAGGGTTAAATTGGACTGAACAAAAATCTAAATAAGTCTAGTCATAAAAAAGACAAAATGAAAACTAGTTTCAGATTGTACTTAAGAATATGAAGAGAAAAGGATACCCCGTGGGTAACAACTTAATCAATGACCAGCATACAATAGGCTCTTAAGATTAAATAAGTTAATTCAATAAATAGATTAAAGTGCAGTAATTGTCTCCAAATAAATTAATCAATTGTACAGCTACTTGATTTTCAGTTAATTGATAAAATTCTATAAAGTGCCAATTAGTGCATGATATCCATAGGTAGTTTAGTCAATTATCATACCCAATAAAAATTCATGGTTAGCCTAAACCAACGAGGATAAGATAAAAAAGATAAGGATCTTCTAAAGGTGCAATTAATTGTGTAAGAAAATAAATTAGGTGAAAATTATTAAAACCCAAAAGAATATATTGAATTAATCACTATTGTATATATGATGATTGCTGGAAATTAAATTAATTATAAGATCTCGTTAAATTAAAAAATGACCAAATTAGGATTGAAAACTAAAACCAAATACTGCGGTCAGTAGAATAGAAAGAGGATATAATGAAATATCAGAAGGTGGAGCTGTCCCAAAACTGACTGCCTGTTGTTTTCTAAGACTGGGACACCACAAAGAGGAAGCCAGGACAGGGTGACCGAGACTGTGGCCTTGGTAAATTAACTTGCCCTGATCTTATAGAGACTAGGTTAACCCTAATAAACCACAAATCACCGGCCCCTTAGAAAGGAAGGAAGATTGATTAAGATAAAAGAAACCGCAGCAATAAGGAATCAGATCCAACCCAACAAAAGTACCAGGAAAAAAAAAAAAAAAATCTTTTAAAAGAATCTCATGGATTGAGCGACTCGCCAACGCGCGTTTCGCTTACAAGCTTTCTCAAGGCGAAATGATTGTTCCGTTTCTGGTGCGCTGTAAAATAGGTTCCGTATACGTCATCATAATGCGTCATTCTGTAGTTGTCGCGTGACTTAAGAAATCTTCTGATTGGTAGTGTCCGTTAAGACGTCAAAAGAATCATCAAAAGCGCCTAGACGTCGGGAGGCGCGGCCCCGTACGTCAGACACACGCCCCCGCACAGATCCGTCCTATTGGTCAGCCTGACCGTGACAGGGAACACATCAATGGGGCACGATAAACGGCAACACCCCTTCCCTGCCACACATAACAGTCAGCACCAATCGTTGTACAAGATCCAAGAAAAAGTATATTTAAAATATGAACAACCATTCATCGTTCCTATGACCCACTGAGTCAATTATTATGATTAAAACCTACTGCTATAATTAGACCATTTTGATCTGACTTTCCCAACAATCATTTAAAATAACATAATTTTATTAATTTATTATTAAAAAGAAGAAAAATTATGGGATATATCAAATATTGTTTTATAGCAGTGGAAAGGGATTCTATAGCATGATTACAAATACTCAGATTATGAGGTCACAGAAGGAATACTGATCTATTTATGCGTCCATTCAAACTGGAATCAATTAAAATGTGCAAAATATATTGCTCATTAGAAAAAATAAAATCCATAGTTGAATATAAAATCCATAGTTAGATAAAAGATGTGAACAGATTGTTTTCATTTATTCCTCGCGGGGAAATGGTATCCAATTTGAAAATCCAAAAGCTCTCTTGTTGGAGGAGAATTTGTTCCAAGTCCCCATTTCGTATTCCTAAATTTATTTTTTCCAGAGCCCAGAAGGAAACCTTAGCTGGATCCATATTATGGAATTTCTTAAAATGGCTCGCTACTGTTGAGAGGGTTTTATCGGATTTATTCAAGTTTCCCGCAGTCCTTATTGAGCTGCAGTGTTGTTGGATCCGCGACTTCAACATTTGTGTCGTCATGCCTATATATTTCTTAGGACATGGGCATTCGACACAATAAATTACCCCTTGGGTCTTACAGTTTATGTAGCTGTTGACCCAATGTTGTTTGCCAAAGTGATCCTGAAAGGAATCCACTTTGATCATTTTGTTACACATGTTGCAGTTGCCGCATGGGAAACAACCCCTATTTTTTTGATTCAATTTCGATTTTTGGACTTGAAAATGACTTTTAGTAAGCATATCTTTCAGATTTGGGCTTCTCTTGTAACAAATAGAAGCCCGATCCTGCAAAATTGTGCTCAATGTATTGTCTTCTAATAAAACAGACCAATGTTTATTAATTATTTCTTGAATTTGCAAGCTATTGGTATTATAAGTTGTAATAAAACGCACCACATTGTTAGGATCTTGTTGTTTAGTTTTGGTTACCAATAATTCGGATCGATCTGTCCCCATTGCTCTATTATAGGCTTTTTTTACAATTTTTCCAGAATAGCCCCTTGTACGTAAACGCGCCTTTAGTTCTTTGGCTTGTTCTTTAAAAACATCCCGGGAAGAGCAGTTACGTTTCAATCTTAAAAATTCCCCTGTTGGGACTGACTTTTTGACTGACTGTGGATGAAAGCTAGAGAATGTTAAAAGAGAATTCGTGGCTGTTGATTTCCT
Organism: Xenopus petersii; assembly: GCA_038501925.1. NCBI lineage: Eukaryota > Metazoa > Chordata > Amphibia > Anura > Pipidae > Xenopus > Xenopus petersii. Next base: position 71,705,649 of record CM076681.1, on the reverse strand, counting down.
GTAGTTTTTTGTTAATAATTGACCATCAGGGGCAATTTCGATCAAAAGATCCAAGAAGGAAATCGAACAGTCCGAGATTTCCAAGGTCAATTTGATGTTCAATTCATTCCTGTTCAACTCAGATATAAACTCAACCGCCTCCTCCCTTGTTCCCTCCCAAATTACTAGGATATCGTCGATATACCTGATCCACCTACGGATTTTGGAGTGATGAGGGGACAGGTGATTACCCCATACTACTGTTTGTTCCCAATATCCTAGAAAGAGGTTTGCATAGGAGGGAGCACAGGATGTGCCCATGGCGGTTCCTTGGGTTTGTAAATAAAACTTACCATTAAAGGTAAAGTAATTAAAACAGAGAACAAACTTCATTAGTCTGCACAGGAAATCAATTGTCTCCGTTTTATCACCCAAATTCTGATTTAGGAAGTATCTCAAAGCTTTCAAACCTAGGTCATGTTTTATCGATGTGTATAATGACTCTACATCTAGGGTCAAAAGAAGGGTTGTACTAGTCACCGTCAGATTCTCTATTTGTGCAAGAACATGTAGAGTATCTCGTGCATATGAATCCAAACCTTCTACCATTGGTCTTATTCTCAAGTCCAGATACTGACTGGCCTTCTCTGTCAGATTACAATTTCCAGAGACTATCGGCCTCCCTGGTGGTTTTATTATGTTCTTATGAATTTTTGGAAGCAGGTAGAAGGTTGCAATTCTAGGTTTTTTTACTGTTAGAAATGATCTTTCTTTCTTAGAGATCAGGCTATTATCAAAGGCCTCTTTAAGCAAGTTCGTATATATTTCCAGGAAATTTTCAGTGGGATCCCCCAAAATCTCCTTATAACTAATAGAGGTCAGTTGAGTATTAGCCTCCTCTAAGTACATGCTGTTTGGCCAGATGACAATATTCCCCCCTTTGTCAGATGGTTTAATTTGTACATCATGCCATTGCTGCATGTCTTTAATGGCTTTACTTTCTTCCCTAGATATGTTATTTTCATATATACGGGTTTCTAATGATAAGAGATCCTTGGTCACCAAATTGACAAAAATCGCCACATTGGGGCAAATGTTCGATGTTGGAGTGAACTGGGATTTAACTTTAAGTTTTTTCATCCAGTCCTCTAAAGAGGGAGTTGGCATAATACTATCCAATACTTCCTCTTCATTTTCCAACAATAGTTCTTCCAGATCATTAAGTGCTCTAAGTTCCACATCGGTCATTTGATTACACCCTTCTAATCTTTCTTTATCAAAAATTTTTTTTAGTAAGAGTTTTCTAGCAAAGAGATTCAAATCTTTGACTGTTTCAAAGGGATCCAGGCGAAAAGTGGGCGAAAAGGATAATCCTTTGTTCAATACATTACAGTGAGCCAGGGTCAACACATGTTCAGAAAGGTTAATAATATTTAATGATTGTTCATTTTTTTGTATTTGGTATTCGGTGCATAGTTTACCTTGGATTTCTCCCTTAAATTTATTTTGTCCCTGCCCTGTTCGTTCTTGTTGTGGGTTGGGGGTTGTGATGTATCCCTCAGATTCCTCAGGAACCTGAGGAATCTGAGGGATACATCACAACCCCCAACCCACAACAAGAACGAACAGGGCAGGGACAAAATAAATTTAAGGGAGAAATCCAAGGTAAACTATGCACCGAATACCAAATACAAAAAAATGAACAATCATTAAATATTATTAACCTTTCTGAACATGTGTTGACCCTGGCTCACTGTAATGTATTGAACAAAGGATTATCCTTTTCGCCCACTTTTCGCCTGGATCCCTTTGAAACAGTCAAAGATTTGAATCTCTTTGCTAGAAAACTCTTACTAAAAAAAATTTTTGATAAAGAAAGATTAGAAGGGTGTAATCAAATGACCGATGTGGAACTTAGAGCACTTAATGATCTGGAAGAACTATTGTTGGAAAATGAAGAGGAAGTATTGGATAGTATTATGCCAACTCCCTCTTTAGAGGACTGGATGAAAAAACTTAAAGTTAAATCCCAGTTCACTCCAACATCGAACATTTGCCCCAATGTGGCGATTTTTGTCAATTTGGTGACCAAGGATCTCTTATCATTAGAAACCCGTATATATGAAAATAACATATCTAGGGAAGAAAGTAAAGCCATTAAAGACATGCAGCAATGGCATGATGTACAAATTAAACCATCTGACAAAGGGGGGAATATTGTCATCTGGCCAAACAGCATGTACTTAGAGGAGGCTAATACTCAACTGACCTCTATTAGTTATAAGGAGATTTTGGGGGATCCCACTGAAAATTTCCTGGAAATATATACGAACTTGCTTAAAGAGGCCTTTGATAATAGCCTGATCTCTAAGAAAGAAAGATCATTTCTAACAGTAAAAAAACCTAGAATTGCAACCTTCTACCTGCTTCCAAAAATTCATAAGAACATAATAAAACCACCAGGGAGGCCGATAGTCTCTGGAAATTGTAATCTGACAGAGAAGGCCAGTCAGTATCTGGACTTGAGAATAAGACCAATGGTAGAAGGTTTGGATTCATATGCACGAGATACTCTACATGTTCTTGCACAAATAGAGAATCTGACGGTGACTAGTACAACCCTTCTTTTGACCCTAGATGTAGAGTCATTATACACATCGATAAAACATGACCTAGGTTTGAAAGCTTTGAGATACTTCCTAAATCAGAATTTGGGTGATAAAACGGAGACAATTGATTTCCTGTGCAGACTAATGAAGTTTGTTCTCTGTTTTAATTACTTTACCTTTAATGGTAAGTTTTATTTACAAACCCAAGGAACCGCCATGGGCACATCCTGTGCTCCCTCCTATGCAAACCTCTTTCTAGGATATTGGGAACAAACAGTAGTATGGGGTAATCACCTGTCCCCTCATCACTCCAAAATCCGTAGGTGGATCAGGTATATCGACGATATCCTAGTAATTTGGGAGGGAACAAGGGAGGAGGCGGTTGAGTTTATATCTGAGTTGAACAGGAATGAATTGAACATCAAATTGACCTTGGAAATCTCGGACTGTTCGATTTCCTTCTTGGATCTTTTGATCGAAATTGCCCCTGATGGTCAATTATTAACAAAAAACTACAGGAAATCAACAGCCACGAATTCTCTTTTAACATTCTCTAGCTTTCATCCACAGTCAGTCAAAAAGTCAGTCCCAACAGGGGAATTTTTAAGATTGAAACGTAACTGCTCTTCCCGGGATGTTTTTAAAGAACAAGCCAAAGAACTAAAGGCGCGTTTACGTACAAGGGGCTATTCTGGAAAAATTGTAAAAAAAGCCTATAATAGAGCAATGGGGACAGACCGATCCGAATTATTGGTAACCAAAACTAAACAACAAGATCCTAACAATGTGGTGCGTTTTATTACAACTTATAATACCAATAGCTTGCAAATTCAAGAAATAATTAATAAACATTGGTCTGTTTTATTAGAAGACAATACATTGAGCACAATTTTGCAGGATCGGGCTTCTATTTGTTACAAGAGAAGCCCAAATCTGAAAGATATGCTTACTAAAAGTCATTTTCAAGTCCAAAAATCGAAATTGAATCAAAAAAATAGGGGTTGTTTCCCATGCGGCAACTGCAACATGTGTAACAAAATGATCAAAGTGGATTCCTTTCAGGATCACTTTGGCAAACAACATTGGGTCAACAGCTACATAAACTGTAAGACCCAAGGGGTAATTTATTGTGTCGAATGCCCATGTCCTAAGAAATATATAGGCATGACGACACAAATGTTGAAGTCGCGGATCCAACAACACTGCAGCTCAATAAGGACTGCGGGAAACTTGAATAAATCCGATAAAACCCTCTCAACAGTAGCGAGCCATTTTAAGAAATTCCATAATATGGATCCAGCTAAGGTTTCCTTCTGGGCTCTGGAAAAAATAAATTTAGGAATACGAAATGGGGACTTGGAACAAATTCTCCTCCAACGAGAGAGCTTTTGGATTTTCAAATTGGATACCATTTCCCCGCGAGGAATAAATGAAAACAATCTGTTCACATCTTTTATCTAACTATGGATTTTATATTCAACTATGGATTTTATTTTTTCTAATGAGCAATATATTTTGCACATTTTAATTGATTCCAGTTTGAATGGACGCATAAATAGATCAGTATTCCTTCTGTGACCTCATAATCTGAGTATTTGTAATCATGCTATAGAATCCCTTTCCACTGCTATAAAACAATATTTGATATATCCCATAATTTTTCTTCTTTTTAATAATAAATTAATAAAATTATGTTATTTTAAATGATTGTTGGGAAAGTCAGATCAAAATGGTCTAATTATAGCAGTAGGTTTTAATCATAATAATTGACTCAGTGGGTCATAGGAACGATGAATGGTTGTTCATATTTTAAATATACTTTTTCTTGGATCTTGTACAACGATTGGTGCTGACTGTTATGTGTGGCAGGGAAGGGGTGTTGCCGTTTATCGTGCCCCATTGATGTGTTCCCTGTCACGGTCAGGCTGACCAATAGGACGGATCTGTGCGGGGGCGTGTGTCTGACGTACGGGGCCGCGCCTCCCGACGTCTAGGCGCTTTTGATGATTCTTTTGACGTCTTAACGGACACTACCAATCAGAAGATTTCTTAAGTCACGCGACAACTACAGAATGACGCATTATGATGACGTATACGGAACCTATTTTACAGCGCACCAGAAACGGAACAATCATTTCGCCTTGAGAAAGCTTGTAAGCGAAACGCGCGTTGGCGAGTCGCTCAATCCATGAGATTCTTTTAAAAGATTTTTTTTTTTTTTCCTGGTACTTTTGTTGGGTTGGATCTGATTCCTTATTGCTGCGGTTTCTTTTATCTTAATCAATCTTCCTTCCTTTCTAAGGGGCCGGTGATTTGTGGTTTATTAGGGTTAACCTAGTCTCTATAAGATCAGGGCAAGTTAATTTACCAAGGCCACAGTCTCGGTCACCCTGTCCTGGCTTCCTCTTTGTGGTGTCCCAGTCTTAGAAAACAACAGGCAGTCAGTTTTGGGACAGCTCCACCTTCTGATATTTCATTATATCCTCTTTCTATTCTACTGACCGCAGTATTTGGTTTTAGTTTTCAATCCTAATTTGGTCATTTTTTAATTTAACGAGATGTTATAATTAATTTAATTTCCAGCAATCATCATATATACAATAGTGATTAATTCAATATATTCTTTTGGGTTTTAATAATTTTCACCTAATTTATTTTCTTACACAATTAATTGCACCTTTAGAAGATCCTTATCTTTTTTATCTTATCCTCGTTGGTTTAGGCTAACCATGAATTTTTATTGGGTATGATAATTGACTAAACTACCTATGGATATCATGCACTAATTGGCACTTTATAGAATTTTATCAATTAACTGAAAATCAAGTAGCTGTACAATTGATTAATTTATTTGGAGACAATTACTGCACTTTAATCTATTTATTGAATTAACTTATTTAATCTTAAGAGCCTATTGTATGCTGGTCATTGATTAAGTTGTTACCCACGGGGTATCCTTTTCTCTTCATATTCTTAAGTACATTTTGATTTTCTGACAGTTGTCAGTCCTCGTGTAGAACAATTGAGATCTTGTTTATTTAGGGAGTTAAGAGTTGTCTTTTTTATTTTTTTATTCATAGTTTCAGATTGTGTCACCATCTACCTCATATTAAAAGTTAAAGGGGAACTTGGCCTCCAAACCAAAATTTGATAAAGAGGTCCACATAACACAGAAACCCCTAATATAACCATCACAGTTCCCTGTTTCTTCAAAAAGTATGAATAAATGCCATTTAACAGTTCTTCTCTTTCTGCATCATTTAAAATCCTGACAGGGAAGGAGGGACTAAACACTGACTAAAAACTTCCCCACAGCTTAGACAGCATGCAGAAACTACATAACCCACAATGCATTGCACTGTGATGTTCTGTTCCTTACTGAAATCAGGTGTGCAGGTAATTGTGGGGTTTGGAGGATGCAGACTGAGGACAGATGGCTGTTGATACAAAATAACAGTTGTCAGCCAGCTCAGCAAAGTAGTCAGACAGATCAGCGGTAGGGGGCTAGGCTTAGGGAACTGTCAGAAACCATTAAAAATCATGAAAAGTCTATATATTTTGTAATTGATGTATATTGCAAAGTTGCTCCAAATTATGGTTTCTTTTCAAGAAGCTTAAGTTGTGTTTTTGTGGGGTTCTCCTTTAATATAATGTTGAACTACTCAGAGATTTGTTCATTTTCACCAAAAGTACTGTTTTCAAACAGAATATGGCAAATAATACAAAAAAGAAGTTATTCTCTTCATTGACCTATAGCAATATGTTAAAAGTCTAGGAGGGCTATGTAATATAAAGCATAAAGTTTGCCCAGGAGCAGTAACCCATAGCAACCAATCAGCAGATAGGATTTACTGGTCACCTGTTTAAAAGCAAACATCTTATCGGTTGCTATGGGTTACTGCTCCTGGGCAAACTTAGTGACTTTTATTACATTTGGGGTAGAAGATTTGTACAAAATATTACTACAAACATTCCCTTCTCTTTAACTCATCACTTCCATACACTTGTGTTAAATGTATTCACAAAACTAACTATACCAATACCTGTACAGGATCTGTTATCCGGAAACCCGTTATCCAGAAAGCTCTGAATTACAGAATGGATAGACTCCATTATAATGAAATAATCCAAATTTTTAAAAATGGTTTCCCTTTTCACTGTAATAATGAAATAGTACTTTGTACTTGATAAAAGCTAGGATATGATTATTCCTTTTTGGAGGCAAAACTAGCCTATTGGGTTTGTTTACATGATTTTCTAGTATACTTAGGGTATGAAGATCCAAATTAGGGAAAGATCCATTATCCAGAAAACCTGAGGTCCCAAGCATTCTGGATAACAGATCCTGCTTGGGGAGAATCTCCCGTTGGTGTAGGATTCAGTGTAGTTGAAGCCTATGGCAGCAAAGTCCGTTCTTCCACAGTTGGCTGGCAACCTCCCTTCACAGTCTTCACAGTCTCACTTATGGCTTCACTGCAGCAGTGTGTCCAAGACAAGGCTCTCCCCCCGTGGCCACATTGTTTCTTTAAAATGACCATGTCCTGGGCCAAAGGCAAGAATACAGTCTCCTCCTCTGGACCGCATTTTGAAGTGCATGCTCCCGCAAGCTCTCAAGGTCATTTCCTGTTTTCTCCTCTTTATATTACGAGATTTAGCAGATAATATAAAAAAATCAACGTAGTCAAGAAATTCTAACCAACTCTATATACAGATGAGGATTTCTTTGATGCATTAAATCAAGGAATGAGGAGTGGGGCTAGACGGGCACACACTTTTAGGAGATCTACTATCACCCAGTTTATTTACAAGTAAACAAGCAAGACAGACTCATTTTTTGAATCTTAAAGGCTGTTACAAATGTGGGAGTAGCCGCTGTGCAATGTGTAAATATCTTTTTTTTTTTTAAATTCTCAGGCATTTAGATCTACAGTCACAAACAAAATATATAGTATCAAACAATTTGTTAATTGTAACAGTATAGGAGTAATATACTGTATCTGATGACCTGCAGTAAATGTAATAAGCAATATGTGGGGTGCACTACAAGGTCCCTGAATGAGTGAATTAGGGAACACATTAATCAGATCAATAATACCTAGTACAGCAATAAAACCAATGTCAATACACTTTATGGAATGTAATAATAGTGATCTTAAATATTTTTCTGTACAAGGGATTGAACATGTTAAGACAGGAATAAGGGGAGGAGACATTCTAACCAGACTACGTAAGAGAGAAGTATACTGGATTTCTTACTTACAGAGGCTGTTACCGCTAGGTTTAAACTTTACATTTGATGTGACTTGTTTTGTATGATTATATTTGATAGATATTCATATTGTGAGTTTTTTTTTATGCATATGCATATGTTTTTTAACTTCTACCCCGAAACATTAAATATTTATCATCTGAGAGACTAAGGGGGTTATTTATCAAGGTCCGAATTTATCACAGTGTTTCTAATATTCAACTTCAAGCAACTCTAAATTCCCCAATGGACCTTATTTATGAAGCAAAAAGCCTGTATAAATAGGGTCGGCCAAAACTCTGAAAACTTCAGAGCTTTCCCCGAAAACTCCTAATTGTTTTTGCAAAAACTACTATTTTTTCGGCGTTCTCTGAGCTTTTTGCTTTGAATCCCCAAAATCATCAGATATCAGTATGGACATCATCGCAGACACTGGGACCTTACCCATTGACTTATACAGGACCTCAAGAGCTTTTAGATGCCGGGATTTCGGATTCTGAGTTTTTAGACCATCGGACTTTAATTTTTTATCTTGAATAATTCATAGTTTTTTTTTTTGCTCGGAAAATGACGAATTATTTGAGGTTCAGGTATTTGGAGCTTGATAAATAAATAAAGTGTTTCTTACTGAATGGGCTAATTGAGAATGCTCTAATTAGCTACTTATACAACAATAGTTGTGTCTAATTGTGATTTTATTACTGGGAGGGTTTATTTAAAATTATATAGAAATGTTTGGAGACATGTCCCGTTTAGGATTGCCTATGACTAAGTGCTAGGTACACATGAAATGCGTTAGGCTCCATGTGAGGTTGTTTTGATATTGTAACATGATACAATAACATTTTTTTTAAATATTTTTAAACTAAAGAGCATGCATATAGAGATTTTTTTGAGTATTATCTGCACTCTCCGACATGTAACTCTGCTGCAGTTGTTGTAGAGTGCTTATTACAGCCTGATCTACTGTGCAAAGTCCACATGCAAAAGAAAAGAGGCAAGTACAACAGCCTTTTAATAGGGAATCAAATCCCTTCCATTAGAATAATTTATTGTGAGTTATACTGCACAACCATTGTGTTTTCATGCCATACACTGTTTGCATAGTGTAATTTACAATAAAATATTTTAATGGAAGTGATGTGATTCCCTATCAAATTGTTAGTGTGCTTGCCTCTATTTTATTGCATATTTTTAGATAATGGGCATTGCTTACATCTGTATGTGAAATGGTTTTATTAAAGTGACTGTTTTTTGCACAAAATCTAGAGTTACTGCTAGAAATAACTTTTGATTTTGGCACATTTACACATTTTAACTGATTACATTTCTTTATTAGTAAAAAACTCAGAGTATCTGCTGCAGGGTGCCTTAAGCTGGACATAGACGCAAAGATCCAATCGTATGAATCGAGGATTAGTAAGATTTTCGGAACATGTGTGGAGAGTCCCGACATTTTTCATCCCGTGGAGATCGGTCGTTTGGCTGATCTGTTCTTTTACTACTTTATTTGATCTTAATGGTTAGTGGTAGGTTGGGAGATGAAGAAGTCAAATAGTTTGAGGATTAGAACGATCGGATCTTTACATCTATGGCCAGCTTTAGAGGAATATGGACTAGATCTTCACATTGCCTTAAAAAGCAAGAGAGATGAGCTATTCTACCTCAGAAAACGTACAGAACTTATTTTACCTTTTATTGTGCCTCCAAAATCAACTGATAGTAGGTGGGTGTTATTTATTGCAAAGGCAAGACCTGGCTATAACTCTCAAAATCCCATAGTTACAAACTCAATAAACTGTTAATTCGAACATAAGAGGTAATGTCTATAATATGGAGGGTCCATTGGTTCACTTATTTGTGCAAATGTTTCCATCTCAAGTTCAGAACATATATATATATATATATATATATATATATATATAACTCAGTTGAAACTTGGATGCATAACCTCCTATGAGCAAAGCCTTCATTGTGTATTCTATGTTTTGTATTTCTGAGTTGGGCAATGGTGGGAAAACCTCAACAAGTAGTTCAGTAATTTAGACTATGGAACTACACAAGTAAATTAGGGATGCACCGAATCCACTTTTTTGGATTCGGCCGAACCCCCGAATCCTTCGTGAAAGATTCGGCCGAATACCGAACCGAATCCGAACCCTAATTTGCATATGCAAATTAGGGGTGGGAAGGGGAAAACATTTTTTACTTCCTTGTTTTCTGACAAAAAGTCATGCAATTTCCCTCCCGCCCCTAATTTGCATATGCAAATTAGGATTCGGATTCGGTTTGGCTGGGCAGAAGGATTCGGCCGAATCAGAATCCTGCTGAAAAAGGCCGAATCCTGGCCGAATCCCGAACCAAATCCTGGATTTGGTGCATCCCTAAAGTAAATGCTAATTAGTTATGCTAGGCAGCACTACTACCATCTTGTAAATGAAGACCTCATATTGTTTACATTAACTTTTAGTATGATGTAGAGAGTGACTTTCTGAAACAGTTTGCCATTGGTTTTCTTTTTTTATTATTTGTGGTTTTTGAGTTACTTACCTTTTTATTCAGCAGATCTCCAGTTTGCAATTTCAACATTCAGGTTGCTGCAGACTAAGTGAATTTAGCAACCATGGATTCATTTGAATAAGAAACTGGTAAATGAAACGGCACTGCCTGTCCTGTAGTCATTGCAATAGTTGTGTGAAAGGGGACATAGTCTATCACTCCCATAAGGGCAATACAATCAACATAAGGGGATATCAATGTCCCTGTGGGTTGATGTACATTGGTCAGACTACAAGACCAGTTAAAGATAGAATTGGAGAACACAAATCCGATATTAGGAGAAATGTGAGACAGAATCCAGTTGCATGCCATTTCAGGGATGCGGGGTATACAGCTGCCCAGTTAAGGTTTCAGGTACTCCAACAGATCCCGAGACCCAGGAGGGATGGGGATAGAGTGAAACAACTCTTGATTTGTGAAGCAAGGTGGATTAGGAGATTAGGGACTTTAACACCTGGGGGATTAAATAAGGAATATGAATTCATTTAGTTGTTTTAAATTAGCCCAGGTGTTTTAAACACAATATGAATATGGCACAGTTATTTTAACAATTTTAATTATATATTTCTACATTTTACTCTATAGTAGTCACCAAGGAATCTACATGGGCAAATTGTACTGGAAAGTCCCAATTTTCTCTGCACTGAACAGGCAGAAAAAGAAACAATGTTTCTAATTTAATTGGCTTTTGGCAGAGAGCCTATAACAGCCACAGCTGCAGATTAGATACTTTTGTAACAATTTTGAGATAAGCAAATAAGTAATTGTAACAATATAAGTTAACAGGTCTCTTGGGAGAAGTTAGACTCACAGCTTAAAGGGCAATTGACCTTCATTAGCAAAACTGTAATAACTGAAAAAAAAACAGAAATATGTTTCATAACCAGCCAAATTTTGTAAAATGAACATGGTAATTAGGGTGTGTGGCCACAAAAATAGGTGTGGCCAAACAAATTTGCCACACTGAGCGCTGCAACTTTTTTGTCCCTCTTTTTATTTCCAAAATGTTGGGAGGTAGGTATTTTTAACTATTTTGCATTGTGATGTATGTACCACTAGGAGGCAGAGTGATATGTAAGTATTTAAGGAAGCTGTGAATATACTCAATTGTTACTTTGTCAGCTTGAAAAAGGACCTGGCAAGTACGAAACATTGCTGGTATTGTCGTATGTACGAATAAAGTTGGCTTTATGGAATGGGAGTGCTGCTGCCTTTTTTCAGTTTGAAATGAAAGATATGTAAAGGTGAACATATCTAATTGCGTGCACCCCTGGATGAAAGTTGTGCAACGTGTGCTGGAATACTATTGTATGTGAATAGGAGAGGGTCTGAATAGAAGGAGTAATAAAAAGTAGCAATAAGTATACATTTGCAGCCTTACAGAACATTTGCTTTTTATATGGGGTCAGTGACCCCCACTTGAAAGCTGGAGTCAGAGGAAGAAGGCAAATAATTCAAAAACTATACAAAAGAAAAAGTGAAATGCTTAGAATTAGCCATTATATAACATACTAAAAGGTAACTTAAAGGTGGACACCCCATTAAAGAGAATTCATGATTGGAAGACAACTTTACATAGGACCCAGCTGCACCAAAAGGTGTTGGATACATTTCAAGCCAACCCTTCCGCAAAAGTTCAGTTGAAACTACACATTAATGGTTTTAATATTTATACAGATGCCAAATGTAAAGGAATTAAACTTTTTATAATCAATCTCTAATTGTTTTAACTGATATTATTTCCACTACTTCAATTTATAAAGGTTTTTGAAGTTTGAGTAGATTCAGTTTACTTGTTTGGTTTTTATTATTTCTTGAGTCAAACAAGGCATGTGTTTTTCTTGTGATTTAAACAATAGGCAAAAGGTATGTTTAGCATAAACAAAATTCCTTGAACTCAAGTTGAACAATACCATTCCTGTAAGGACCCTTGAAATTGTGTTGTTTTTCTCTTTACTCCATAGATGGCAGCAGAGCTTAATATTTTCTGTTTCCAGAAGCAGAAGAAAACTCTCATAGACGTAGGGTTTCATATATTTAACCTTTGTATAAAACGTTTACATAAGGGTCTGTTCCTTTTAGCTGAAGAATAGGCAGCTTAATTTAGGTAGCTAATTCTCACTAAATATACAAGATAGCTGAGTGAAATCTTAAATTCTAATTCCACATATCCTAGGGCAGCATGGCAGCATTGGTCCATTATAAATTCCTTGCTATTTTTTATCTCTCACAAAAGGGGCGGGCGACCAGGCGCGCGTCTATAAAGAAGGAAGTTGGAAGTCATCAGTGCAAGGTGGCGCCACACGCAAAAGGGGCTTCGAGGTCGCCCGCCGACCTGTGGGTATCGGCTGGCCCGCACATCACTAACCAGTATGTATCAAATTGGAGCAGTTCAAGGAGCGGACAGCGTTTCTTTCTGAGCTGGAGAGGAAACACCAAAGAGAAACTCATAATTTCCCTTAAAAGAGGGAAAATTAAAAACAAGTACATTTTTCTAAATATACTTAAAAAAAATAAAAAAAATGTAATTCAAAATTTAAAAAAAAGCATTTGCAGCTTACTGTTTCAAAACAGTATGGGTTTTTAAAGGTGAACTAGCCCATATCTTGCCTAGAAAAAGTGTAACAGTAAATCACTTCTATGGGGCACAGGGAATGTACATTATGTTAACAAAAACAGTTGTTAATAATCAATTTGCATTACTATAACTTGGAACTGCAGCTTTTTCTCCTGACTTTATTTCTAGGGCTGCATTTAGGTCAATGCTGCTCTAAGCACCAGAGCTTAGCCTTCCCACTTCCCATCACCAGTCTTAAAGTGATTGATACCCCCCACCCACTCAAATTTCCAGTGGTGGGCTGAATGGAATTGTTTTATGACTCGTCCCTCAGATCTGTGTAATATCATTTTCATTGAGAATAAGATGGACTTTACACTTATAAAAAGACCAGGCTTTACAGTAGCCTTAATTGGAAAATATATTCTGAAGAAAAACTATATTAGAAACCACATCATGACACAGCACGTACATTTCTAGGTTAAAAGTGTATAGAAACTCACTAAATGCAGTATAACCAGGACTGCCATCAGAAATAACAGGGCCCCATACAACAAAATTTCCTGGGCCCCCTAGGCTGCGCCCACTGCAAGCCCCACCCACAGGTCCGCCCCCCACCACACAGTAAAAAAACAAAAAAAATATTGGTGGCTAGGGTTCCCACATGTTAATAAAAAATAAAAAGATATTGATGGTCAGGGCCCCCCATAAAAAAACATTTGTGGCCAGGGCCCCCCCATTAAAAAATATTGGTGGCTAGGATCCCATGAGACAAAAAAATTGGTGGCCAGCCCCCCCCACCACATTATAAGAAAATTGATTACCAGGGCCCCTTAAAAGTCCATGCCTTCCCGAAGTCAGCAGCTCTCAGAAAGATGGGGGGCCCGAATAATAAAGTAAGTGTGGCATGACCGGGCCCCCCTTACCCCTAGGGCCCCCTACAACTCTCCCCCCTGTCCCCTCCTGATGGCTGCCCTGAGTATAACCACTGTAATGGTGCAAAGTGTACAATTCTTGTGTAAAAGATGTTGAGTGTTTCACATCATTTAACACTCCTTTTAAAGGAGAACTAAACTCTACATATGAATATGGCTAAAAATGCCATATTTTATTTAGGTTGCACCAGACTAATGTTTCAGCTTCTAAGTAGTAGCAATGATCCAGGACTTCAAACTTGTCACATGGGGTCACCAATCAAGTGTCTGTGTCTGTAATATAAGCTGATGCTAAAAGGCTGATTATTAAATTCTGGTGCACTGATTTCTGTGCTGCCATATAGTAATTATCTGTATTAAGTATTTAATCGCACTTATATTTTGACAGTTATATTCTATGTGTACTGTATATTGTGAGTCCGTCCCTAAGCTCAGTATGTACCAGCAGCACAGAGCATGTGCTGTGAATCATCAGAAAAGAAGATTTGCCACTTTTGTCCTATTGACTTCAATAGGTTACACCAAATCTACAGTGATGTAAAATAAAGGCATAATTTCAGAAGTTTTTTTTGCACAAAAATAAACACTACCATAAACAACATTTGGTTTTTGCATTATTTAAACATTTATAATGCATGGCGTAGGGATGCACCGAATCCAGGATTAAACTTGGGATTTAGCCTTCACCAAATCCAAGTGCCAGGCCAAACCGAATCCTACAAATCATGTGACTTTTCGTCATACCAACAAGGAAGTAAACCGCACAGTTCTTTTTCACTCCTCATTACCCTAATATGCATCTACAAATGTAAAATATTTTGCACACCCTTATATTATGATTATTACCCAGGTGTGTATGTAGTATTTGTGCTCAGTTGGTATGCTGACATAAAGTGGTCTTCTGTAAAAAAAAAAAAAAAAAAAGTCCTAAATAGTATTTTTTGCCAAATTTCTCTAAATTTTTTTAATGAAATTAGCAGCAAATACACTAATATGTGAACTTGGTATGTTATTTTGACTCAAGAGAATCAAGTGAAATTATATTTTATCTTGAAGAATGCACCAGGGCATATATCCATGATTCCTTAGAGCAGGGCTGTCCAACATGCGGCCCACAACCCCCCCTTGTGTGCCCCCCCACCTACTTGCTGTGTCTGTTTACCATGTGAAATCTTTAAATGGTATCACTATAGAGATTAACTGGCCCCTGCATTGTTTAAACCTCAAATTCAGACTAATCCCCTGCATTGTTTTTGAGACCAAGACTGAAACTGCCCACATTGTTATACAAAATGCTAATGGGGCACCAGCACTGTGTCACTGTATGTAGTACATATTAGAGTGGTCCTGATAGGTTTCCCTGTCTGTTGCTCTGTTCTGCCTTCCATATGCTCCCTATGTGTGTCATGCTCTACCTGCCCTATGCTCCCTGTGTGTGCCCTACTCTGCCTGTGTATGACATACCCTGCCTGTGTGCCCTTCTCTGTCCGTGTGTGACATTTTCTGCCTGTGTGTGACATACTCTGCCTGTTTGTGCTATGCTCTGCCTGTGTGTGCCCTGCTCTGCCTGCGCCATACTCTGCCTGTGTGTGCCCTGCAATGCCTGCGTGTGCCATGCTCTGCCTGCGTGTGCCATACTTTGCCTGCATGTGCCATACTCTGCCTGCATGTGCCATACTCTGCCTGCATGTGGCATACTTTGCCTGTGTGTGCCCTGCTTGCCTACTTGTGCCCTGCTCTGCCTGCGTGTGCCCTGCTCTGCCTGTTTGTGCCATACTCTGCCTGTTATTGCCATGCTCTGCCCGTGTGTGCCCTGTTCTGCCTGTTTGTACCATGCTCTGCCTGTGTATGCCCTGCTCTGCCTGTGTGACATACTCTGCCTGTTTGTGCTATGCTCTGCCTGTGTGTGCCCTGCTCTGCCTGCGCCATACTCTGCCTGTGTGTGCCCTGCAATGCCTGCGTGTGCCATGCTCTGCCTGCGTGTGCCATACTTTGCCTGCATGTGCCATACTCTGCCTGCATGTGCCATACTCTGCCTGCATGTGGCATACTTTGCCTGTGTGTGCCCTGCTTGCCTACTTGTGCCCTGCTCTGCCTGCGTGTGCCCTGCTCTGCCTGTTTGTGCCATACTCTGCCTGTTATTGCCATGCTCTGCCCGTGTGTGCCCTGTTCTGCCTGTTTGTACCATGCTCTGCCTGTGTATGCCCTGCTCTGCCTGTGTGTGCTCTGCTCTGCCTGTTTGTGCCATACTCTGCCTGTTTGTGCCAAGCTCTGCCTGTGTGTGCCCTGCTCTGCCTGTGGAACATAGGCCTGGTATTTGTTCTGGGGGTTTGTTAGCATTTGAAAATAAATTATTGTTAGGGGCCCCTAAGGTCTTTAATTATGTGCTGGGGGGAGTGATAAGTGATATCCCTGCAGTGAGCACCAACCATTTGGATTTTTGGTGTGCTACTACAATTAATGTGGACATGGTCTTGTGGTAACATGAGTGTGGTTTAAAATGGGTGTAGTTTAAAAACAGGGAGTGGTCAACACTGGCTTCCATTATCGGCCCTCTACTATGTAGGCCAGAAAAATTTCGGCCCTCGTACCACAGAAATTGGACAGCGCTGCTTCAGAGAGTTTAGCTCAGTTCTAGCCAGGAGTGTTTTTTTAGTCCTGCCAGACTCACTTTATCTGAGAAGTTGCTGATAATTTGGAAAAAATACAGATGGTATAAAAAAAGCCAAAAAGTTCTCAGCCTTTAAAGCTAAAAAGGGGCAAATCTCAAATGTTGGGTCTATTCTAGATAAGATACTGACAATGATGTGAAGGATTCCAAATGATAGAATCTTATTTAGAACAAACTCTGAAAGCCTATGAAAGTGGACAAGTAGTATAAACATGACTTAATTAAAGGCGAAGGAAAGCTCCAAAATGGTTTATTGTCAACAGATTAGCCTCAATAGTGCAAGCTAGAATGCTATATTTATTCTGCAGAATGCTTTACCATACCTGAGTAAACAGCTCTAGACACTGTCTCTGTTTGTTTAGGATAGAAGCTGCTATATAAACTTGGTGTGACATCACTTCCTGCCTGAGTCTCTCCCTGTTCACTTACAGCTCTGAGCTCAGATTACAGCAGGAATGGGAGGAGGGAGGGGGAGAGGAGCACACTGAGCATGCTCAAGCCCTGCCCTGGAGGTTTACGCTGAAAACAGGAAGTCTGATACAGAAGCCCATGTGTACACAATAAAAGGAAATAAATGCTGTATTTCTATTGACAGAGGACTCAGAGCAGCATTACTTTGATGGTTTACTGGTGTATTTATATAGACCTTTCTGATAAAGCTTACTTAATTTTAGCCTTTCCTTCTCCTTTAAACTGTGTTCATGAAATGAGATACATTCAATGAAGGCAGTTTAAACAAGTTGATAAACATTATTTGGCAAAGTCCTGAAGATGTACAAGATATCTATACCGTTTGTGGATTTTACAACCTTTGTTGGGGGCAAGCCTGTACTACAGACTGAAAACTAAATTGAAGATGGTTAGGTATAAATGGACATCTTTGCCTAGTCCCATTGATTAGATTACATTCCTTGGACATGAACCCCACATAAAAGACTTTAACTGAGAAAGATGAATACAGGGTGTTTTTTAAAGAAAGCTGGTCAGTGAAATGTATCCAGTGTACATAAAAATTCTGTTGCTGGAATAAAAAAATTTTGGCATCCAGCTGCAGGAATGATACCTCCCTTTTGGGAGGATGGAAGGATGTTCTGTATATACAAAAAACTATAAGTTTATTAAAAAAAACAGTAACACCAAACCAAAACAAGTGTTTTTTGGAAATATTAATATAATGTACTGTTTCCTTGTGCTGGAAAAACTGGTGTATTTGCTTCAGAAAGCCTACTATAGTTTATATAAACAAGCTGCTATTGAGCTATGATGGCAATCATTTAAAGCTCAAAAAGCAGAAAAGGTACAGGATATACAGCAGATAACAGATAACTCTTTAATATACAATGTGATTCTTTAGAACTTATTTATCTGCTGTGTATCATGTGCAGGAATGGCTGCTCCCATGGCTACACAGCAGCTTGTTTATATAAAATATAGTTATGTTTCTGAAGAAAACACACCAGCTTTGCCAGTGCAGCACAACACTACATTATATTGTCATTCCTTTAGAACACTTTCATTTTTTGGTGTTACTGTTCCTTTAAGATACTAAAGCAAGGAGGACCCTGTCCCATAGAATTTACAATCTAACTGGTGTAAGGACATTTATGAAGCTCTTGTAGTACAAGTTGGCTAGGACATGAAGGCCTTATTAAAGGGGATGTAAAGGCAAAAAAAATAAAATCCAATTTTTCCTTTTTCTTTTAATGAAAAGAAATGTTTCTCCAATATACTTTAATTTAAAAATGTGTACCGTTTTTATAATAAACCTGACTGTATGCAGTGAAATTGCCCCTTTGTTTTACTTGCATTGACAACTGCAGATAGGAAACGTCTAACTGCTCTGCAGGGAAATGATCATACTTTCAAACGGCAGGGGGGAGCAGGAGTTGTTACATTGGATAAGTTATCAGTCACAGATATATTAGTATAATGCACAGATAAGTTAGGGCAGTATACACTGCTGTATTAATAGAAGTGCATGACCAGGACAGGTAAAATCATTCATTTTAAAGGAGTGGTTCACCTTTAAGTTAACTTTTAATATGTTGCAAAATGGCCAAATCTAAGCAACTTACCTAGGCCTAAACAGTGCTGCTGATTCTGTGTAATTGAGGCTTGTTCATAATAATAGCAGTGTTCAAAATAATAATAGATTGTTCCAAATAATAGCAGTGTGGAGTTACATAGTTACATAGTTAAATTGGGTTGAAAAAAGACAAAGTCCATCAAGTTCAACCCCTCCAAATGAAAACCCATCCATCCATGAGGTCATTTAAAAAAAAGTGTTAAAAAACAGAAGAACAGTATACTTTGATTAAAAAGTTGATTGGAGAGGGGAAAACACATGAAGAAGTACAGAAAACAATAGGCTGCTCAGCTAAAATGATCTGAAATGCTTTAAAATGGCAACCAAACCTATAAGACATGGAAGAAACTGGAAAACGGCCATTCAAATGAATAGAACAATAGCCAAAATGTTATGGAGTGGCCAGCCCAATAGAAAATAGAGAACTTGTGGGGTGACATACAAAATGCTGTTTCTGAGGCAAAACCAAGAAATGCAGAAGAATTGTGGAATGGGAAATATTAGTTCAGTAATTCAAAGGAAAGAAAAATCAGTTTATACAGTGAATGTTTGAGTTTGTAAAGAAGAATGCAGACACTGCTATTTTTTTTGGAACAGCCTAATATTACCTTTTCTTCACTTTCTGTAAAGCAATAACACAAATTTGATCAATCGTTCTTCATGTTTTGATTTCGAATAGAATGTGCAGTGTTCCCAATGCATTTGCGTATAAGGCAACAATTATTCAGTTTTTTAAGCACACTGCTATTATTTTCAACACAACTATGCACAACTAAGTACATTTTATTTGTAATAAAGACGTTTTTTAAAAAAGGATTACACTAAGGGAGTGAGCTCTTCTTCTGATTTGTTTTATACACATGCTTTGGTTTGACCACCCACTTTGAAGTGCAACACCCTTAAAGGGGTGGTTCACCTTTCGGTTAACTTTTAGTATTTTATAGAATGGTTAAACAATTCTAAGCAACTTTAATTGGCCTCCATTTTTCTATTTTTATAGTTTTTTAATTATTTTCCTTCTTCTTGTGATTGTTTGCAGCTTTTAAATATTGCTATTACTCATCTTTCTATTCAGGCCTATTCATATTCCCCTGTCACTAGGATTCCAGGGCATCTCTGGTGGGCTGTTCCAACACTGCTTGCCATAGAAATCTGATTTAGATTTATTTGGCAAACCATGCTGCTGCTGGCAAGAGCTAAACATTAATAGACTTTCTGTTCTTCTGTTGTAAGGCTAATGGCACAAGTAGGGGTGGATTTTGCTCAACGTGTTTTACAAAAAAGAGGTTAGGGGAAAAAATGCAATCTTCTGCATAAAATTGTGAGTTTAGGAACACATTTTCTGCTTTTGTTTTGCCCAATCAAATCATGGAGGGGGTCATAGATCAACCCCTTGGTGTACCATTTGTATTTGCAAAAACTATAGGAAAAAGAACAAAACTTTTTTGTGGAATAAAGAATGGTTAAATTAGGTTTACAAAGAAAGCATTAGGCAATAGTTTAATATACTTGTAGGGTAATTCTGAATCTGTATTAAAAACATAAGGGCCGATCTACAATCGCAACTGCAGCTGCGGCCATGGAAGTTGAAAGCACAGGAACCATGAGCAGTAGTTGCCCAAATCGACAACATTTATTAAAGGTACTTGCATCCAAAGCCATTCCTTGCATTACTTGCATTAAGTAAGTGCACCTATTGATGCATGTAAACTCACCTATAAAGATTGGGGACTAGATGCCATTTTGGTGCCAAGCACTGGAAATATCAATATCCAAAGGTTTTTCCAAAATGCTTTGGAGCATGCACGCAACTGCATCAGCTGCATTGCCACCCCGTGGCCACTGCACTTGCAATTGAGCCCTATAGTCTTCTGCCTTATATGTTCTACATGTTACATCTATCTCATAGTGCAAATAACAGCTTTTTCTGTCCCTTTTATTTCCTGATGAAAATTTGTTAACCATGGTAGGGGATGTGATGCCATGTACAGACCTAGCTTGGTGTACATGTGCCTCCTTTTATGATGCAATGAAAGAAATCAATACTTTAACAAGCATTAGCTGTCAGTGTTTCTCCAAGCATCTTTACAAAAGGGATAGTACACGTTCACTTTCACAGATAAAAAATATGTGATCTGATCTCCCAAGAAGTGCAGTACATTTATCGAGCAATGTTACAGATATGGCATTGTACACAGAATCAATTTAATGTCTTAAACCCATATTACCAAAAAATATCTCCATGCAGCAGTGTATTGTGGCTTAAATGCTCAGTCCTCTTAATTCCTTCACTGCTTGCTTGCTTGCTAACCTTACAGGACACAGTCCTTCAGGGCAATGGCCAGAAATAGAGAATCAAGAACAATTTTTAGAATAGAGTTTGCAGTAATGCAAATACAGTTAGAAGGGAAACCACTGGAAAACTGGCAAGGCATGTATGTGCAGATCCGCTTCGTGAATCTTCATTTATAAATGTTATTCTTCCTTCAACTGCAGGATAGACCCTTCCCCGTTGGGCAATATAATTGGATACGACTGTCAAATCAGTATCACCTGGAAAAATAAATAAAAAAGCTTTCAGACTCTGTGGATTTTGTGGATGAAGTGAAGACAGATTTTGGATCTTGGATTTGGTTGGATGGCAATAAAGGCAGCCATTGTTGGGACCACTTAGCTGTGAGAAATTTGGTGAATTGTTGGTTAAACCTGGTCAACTTATCCCATAAATAATATAATTTTATGTGCAGTCCTTCATGTTGCAGAGATCTGTATTGAAAGTTAGGAACCCTTGAGATTTTAACTGGAGTCAGTGTCACACAATAAGATGCCACATACCTTTAAAACTAAACACGTCATGGCCCAGGCCTGTTTTCTAATGGTTCAAAACAGCACTGCTTTATATGTAGGGTTTGAGGTGGCTGCTCATCAGAAACACTACCAGATGTCATTACTGTATATCAAGACTGACTGACTGCAGTACACACTCTCAATTCGGGTTACTAAAGATTACAAACTATTCCTTTTAGTGCTTGACATAGGAAAAGTCAGCAGTATACATCTGGAGTCGCTCTTCATTATGAGTAAAGTAATTAAAAAATGCCCAGCTCTTGCTATGAAGCCCATGTTCACCTTAACATAGACAGCATGGAAAGTGATCTTGCTGAAATGATTATGTGCAATGTATTCAAAATCCATGCATTTGCAAATGTAACCCTTTGTATTGTCAATATGATGCTCTAGAGAGGTACTGCCATCACATTATTCTACTCTTTACATGCCACTTTATTTTATACACAAATTATTACTATGTTATGCAGTTATACAACCCTTCTGTTACAACTATATACATAGGAATACATTAAAATATAGACCCTATAGATCCTATCTAAAAAACTATTACAACTGCAGAGCAGTTTAAAGAACCTTTGACAGAGAAATTAGTTACTTGTAAAGTGTAGGGTAATGTGCAAACACTGGCACAATTTGCACAATTCCATTCCCTGTGTAGTAACATTTCCTCCTAGAATTCCAGCATAGTTGCACCACCCTGTAATCAGGCTTTACATTGTGCTCCTGATACTGGAGGAACACATGTTATTGCTGGTTGTAATACTGCTCACATAATATTTGCATGCATGGCAAAAGTGGTATTAAGTGAAGACAACGGACATACACACCCTTCAAGAATGTGCAGTTCCTGTGGTACATCAATGAGTGCCAAGGGGGGTCCTTGTAGTTACTGTACAGTCAAAGGCTCCCTGTGCCTCATGATTTATGGAAAGTCAACTGGAAAATTAGTGCCTAGTACTGGATAAGTATAAGTAGGTACAATGCATTGTGCATGCTATTTTTGGGTCACAATTATGTGCCTATTTTGGTGTTAGTGTTGTGCTTTCTAATTATGAATGCCCTCAATAGTCCAAAAGTTTCCACGTGGCAAGTTAACGTCACCATATGCTACTCTAGAGCTTATTTATTATTGTGCTGAGAGCAATTGCAAGAGTAGTAAGGCTAATGGTACTTGGGGCTCCACAGAGCACAGATAGAGAAAAGTCAGTCCGCTGTGTGTATCTGCACTAATAGGCATGACGTTGGCCTGTGAGCAGGCGCAAGCAGATTTCAGTGCAAAAATGCATCCATTTACAATTCTGCTCTGTGACTCTGCTCACAAGCTAATGTAGTGCAGTCACTACAGATACACAAAGGAGCAGAACCAAATTAAAGCAGATCCCAAGATCCATGTGTGTTAGCCTGATAAAAGTGAAGTTCATACTAAAGGGATTCAGTCGTGATTTTTTTGTACAGTTTTTATTACTTAATTAAACTGTGTACATTAAACTAAATTCATGTTATCATGAACCAATAAATTTATTTTTTTGTAATATTGGTGTATAGACAGCCATCTCAGGTCATTTTGCCTGGTCATGTGATTTCAGAAATAGCCAGAACTACACAATAGAACTGCTTTCAGACGGGATATCGTTTCTCCTACTCAATGTAACTTAAGGAGTGGCAACTTGGGTTAGCCAGACTTGGAGTTTTACTATTGAGTGCTGTTCTCATATCTACCACTAGGTGGTGGGTCATGTGAACATTTTAGCAGTGCAGGTGTTAGGTGGTTATCTAGTTACCTTCCCATTGTTCTTCTGATGGGCTGCTGGGGGGGAAATGGAGGGGGTGATATCACTGCAACTTGAAGTGCACCTTTAAAGAATGACCACAGTTTCCAGCAGTCACATGACTGGGGGCAAACGGGGAAACAACTACATGTCTAGCCCCATGTCAGATTTTAAAATTAAATATATATAAATATGTTTGCTCCTTTGAAAAATGGATTCCAATGCAAGATTCTGTGGTACTGATGCATTTTGTAAAAAAAACAAATGTTTTTTCCATGACAGAATCACTTTACCATTAATATTAGCGTAATATGGACAGTGCTGTATGCTTCAACAATTTGCAACTACATGAGTTTGGATTAAGAGTAAAGATGCATGTGTCTATGTCAGTCACATGGTAGTTTCTCTATACGTGTAATGTAATCAACCTAATCCTTTGTGCCAATTGAGTATGTATGATATGTACAGTGTATTATGCAAACAATATAGTTATTATCTGCTGTCATTATTTTATCTCAATAAACCTTACTTGAATTAAATAAGTTTAGTTTTATTCAGGAAACCTAAACAGAGGTGGTGTATATATAAGAGGACATTTAAGAGGACATTTAAGCTTAATAAAGTGTAATGTTGTAAACTATAGCTATACACACTATCTGGCCAAAAGTATCTGGACACTCCATCCTCAGTTGGAGCACTCACTCCATGAGCATTGCCAGCATCCAAACTATCCATATGGAATGTGGGGATTTTTTGGGTTATTAGAGGCAAACAAACTTAACATGATCATGTGTAATGACAAAAGTCAGCTGGAGAAATCTAATGGTTGCTGCACTTAGACTCTGGAGTGTTGGAAATTGTGTCATCTAGAGTGATAAATGGCATTTTACCATCTGGTAGTCTGCCATGGAACAATATTTGTAGTGGAGGAGGAATGATGATCTGGGGTTGGTTTCCATGGTTTGGCCTTTGGTTCAATTAAAAGCAAACCTTAAGGCTACAGTGTACATTTACATTTTCTAAAATTCTGTACTTCCTACTTTAACATCTTTGGGGAAGGCTCTGCGGTTTCTGAATAATAATGAGTACAGTGCACTGAATAGGTTTGATAAGATTGCAATAGAATTTACTGACCTTCACAGAGCCCTGACCTCAACTAACTGAATACCTTTGGGGAGTATTAGAATGCCAACTGTGAGCCAGGCATGACCATATAACATCAGGGTCCATGCTCACTAGTGATCTTAAGAAGTTGAATGGTATTAAATCCCACCAACAATGTCACAAAATTTAATGAAAAGTCTTCCAAGAAGAGTAGAGACTGTTATAGCAGCAAAGGGGGACGCTCCATACTAATACCCTTGATTGGAGAATGAGATTTTTGGGCAGGCAGATGTTGGGATGACTTTTTCAGTGTGTCTTTACACATAGCACAAAGTCTTAGACTGCTCTACATAAACAGTTGTGTAGGCAACCTAGAATTTTAACCAGTGATCTCATATAGGCTTATGACCACTAATCACTGAAATCAGAACACTGAATACCCATGCAATATGCCTTATTCCATACCTTGTTAATACGTCAATTCGCTAGCGTTTGGCATTTTCGGTACTTCGCAAATTCACTAACGAACGCTGGCGTAAATTCGCTAGTGTTACTTCGCACACTTACGCCAGGCGAATTTTCGCTAGCGCTGTAACTATGCAAATTCACTAACTTGCGCAGTGTACTGAACGCTACCTTTTACGCTAGACTTCCTTCGCTACCTCAGACCTGGCGAAGCGCAATAGAGTAGATAGGGATTGTTTCCAAAAAAGTCAAAATTTTTTCTAAGTCGCAAAAAACGCTGGCGTGTTTTCTACATGATGGGTGATAGGCTGAAAAAGATCGAACATTTTTATGGGGCTCCCCTCCTTCCCCCCTACATTTCCACTTACCAGACAGTGGGCACATGTGTAGGGCAAAATAAAATTTATATTTGCTGATTTGAAGGTTTTCTAGGCATTTGTAGTGCAGATACGTATTCCTCCATTGAAATTTGAATTTCGCGCCGTATGCAAATTAACCATCGCTAGCGAAACTTCGCTAGCACTTGGCGAATTAACGCTAGCGCAACTTCGCAAACTAACGCTACCCCTGTGCGCAACTTCGGATTTTAGTGAATTTGCGGAGCACTGGCGAAAATACGCCTGCCGAAGTGCGGCGAAGTTGTGCCTGGCACATCTTAGTGAATTTGCCCCATACTTTCCACCCGCTTATGGTTTAGTTAGAGCTGAACTCTGAACCTTGTGCATGATTGCATATGCAACTTATATGGGCCATAAGGGATGTTATTTTTTCACCCTTAAGATTCTAGCACTTGCACCATTGCCACTGGTAACTGAGCCTTGCACACACAACATAAAATCATATGTTATACAAAATATCATATTTGCTAACTATAATTATAAAAAGTTTAATATAGCCAATATGTCAAATACTAAGGATCAAGATGGAGAATAGCTGTGTAATACAGATGCCACATGTTGCCAAGTGGAAAAGTACTGTAGTATTCAGGAAGGTTCCTGTTGTAGCTGGTTAGATACTGAACTTGGTATTTCCCTGCTAAGCAATACAAACCTCTGAGTAAATTGTACCACTTACTTATATCTGTAAGCCCACTAAGTAGGCTTTAGAAACCAGGCAAAAATTAAAGGTATTAGCATGATCAGGCCAAAACTGAACTCAAATCTTTTTTTACAATTTAGGGGCTGCAGTTCATCCCAAAAGCCATAACATTTCCTGACAAAAATGTTTCAAAGATAAACCCTCATCTATTAATATTTCCAGCTCCTTCCAACAATTCACCAAATTAAATCCCTGGATAAGAAAATAAAGGACCCTTCAAAGTGAAAAAAATAAATAAAATTGGTGGTGGATCCCTGATATTACAGATTAACAGAAAATAATACTGAAAGCTTATTCACGAATGCAAGATTAATGTACAGTAAATTGTATGTAGATCATCATGTTTATTCCCCACAATGCAGCTTTTTCACCAGAATTCCAGTGGCATTGCAGGCATCCTCTAAATATTGTGTCTGACTATGTGTTTTACTAACTCAGATGCAAAATAATTTTCTGCATTGGTAGACTGTGTTCAGGTTTTTTTACTAAATTTGCATTCGGCATCAATAGCGTCATTAGCATGTGATTCATTAGGTGGGGCAAGTCAGCACTTTGAGTTCATAAATGAGCCTTATAGTGTGTATATAACACTTACCACTATCATGCTTCAAGCTTTCATTTTTAAGTATACTAAAGCCATCACCCCCTGCAGCAATGTAAGAGGGAAGCACAACTTTGTAGATCTTGTCCATTTCCACTGGAACATATATTGGTACACGGCATTTTGTACAAACAACCTCTAATTTGACAACACGCTGTCCAGGGCTTCTTTCTATATTGAAAACCACTTTGATGCCTAGAAAACAAGTCATTTAAAATGTCAAATAAAAGAGAATAATCTATAAATAAACCTGCACAAAAATTACTTTGATTAAGTACAATACAATGAAGATCAAGTTGTCATCATTAACAAATACTGAGCCTTTCTCTTCTGGCTCAGAAGAACCACTCCCCAATCACATCTACCCAACCCAGTACACAGAACATTATCTATCAAGAATATATTGCTAACGCAGCATAGATCCCACAGAAAAGAAAACATATAAATATGACCTATTACATGATCAGGCATAGCTGATTTAGTACTTGGGAATTTTGTTTGCAGGATAATGGCTGTTGTCATGCAAAGTTCTGATTAAAAGCCAACTCTAGGCATGTCTCAACAAAAAAGCTTCTGAAGGATCTTGTCTGTCTCTACAATCTATTAAGTTACATTAGACGTACTTTGGCAGTTCAACCTTTTTCATATTTTTATGTATTAACTTATTTTATTGAAGATTATTATTAGGTGATTACACTTCATAAATGAGGGCTTTTTATAGAATGCCAACAGCAGCTTATCCCTTAAGAGGGTGTTCACCTTTAATTTAACATTTATTATGATGTAGACATTGATATATGTAGATAATTTGCTGATGGTTTTCATTTTTTATAAAAAAAAAAGAAATGCAAAAACTGTAAACATTTTTTAGAAAAAAACAATTGCAAAGTTTCTATGAATAGGACATTGTACAACATACCAAACGTTAAAATGTCCCTCTAACTAAAGATGAAAATGAATTTAAATTAATCTATCATGGTGTTTGTGCACCATAAATTCCTCAGTCTTAAGTTCTAGGATAAAAAAAGAATAGCAGTGGGGTGCTATGGACACAACTTCTGATGCCCCTCTAACAGAAAGCTTATATTTTTCTATCCATAGCATTGATGAAACCAGTCAAGCCTATATACTCTTCGAAATAGAAGCCATAGGTAACTGTATCAATGACCTGGAAGCAGGGCACTATACCATTATCATAATGACCTCACATTCCATTATCCCATCTCATTATAATAGAGGCAACTGAAGCAGACTGAAACCTTAGATAACTACAGTTTACAGAACTTGCTAAAAAAGCCCCTTAAAGGAAAACTATACCCCGAACAATGTAGGTCTCTATTTTCATCATGTTAATAAACCATTTTCGTAACAATACACTTTTTTTAGTAGTATGTGCCATTGGGTAATCATGAATAGAAAATTGCTATTTTAAAAAATAAGGACTAACCCCTGGCATCCTAGGATCCATGGTGCACACAAACTAACCAAACAAACCATACATGTTAGGTCAAATGAGCCAATTAACAGACAGAGTTGTGCCTCTTACTCCACACTTCTTCCTTTTATAGTTAGAGCTGCAGCATTTCTGGTCAGGTGATCTCTGAGTGTATCTGCCAAAATATACATCTGTAAAGTCCTTCCAAGGGTGTTCCAATGTATTAAATAGACTATGTAGATAGACTAATAT
The DNA here is from genome assembly GCA_038501925.1 of Xenopus petersii. Classification (NCBI taxonomy): domain Eukaryota; kingdom Metazoa; phylum Chordata; class Amphibia; order Anura; family Pipidae; genus Xenopus; species Xenopus petersii. The sequence continues at coordinate 71,677,431 of CM076681.1, read as the reverse complement.
TGTGCAGTAGGGGATTTATGGAGTTGTGCAAAGTGTTTCACTCAAAATTTCAACATAATCAGGCTGTTGAAGTCAGCAAAAACCGTTGTGCCTGGCAAAACAGGCATCATATATTGAGAGGCATATTATCTTGCCTCTTAACTGTGCATGATGAGGAGAGAGTTTCCTCCACAAATACAGGGCAATACACTACCAATATGCTGGGCAGTCTAGAACATACATAATCACAGCTGGAGTACCCCCACAATATCACCATTTCTGTGTTACTCATGTACATTTTTGTAAGTATATTAATAAAATCCGGTTCAGTGTGGTCACGGACTCTGTACTTTGGAAGACTTACCGCCAACTTGTAAGAATTCACCAGTTCCAGAGCCATATCGATGAACACTGTGCTCAAATGCAGCTTTTAATGTTGACCCTTTAATTTCAATGAGATCAAAGGTGCCTTCGAAAGGCAGAACAGATATAAGGTCTTCTGTTGTGATGGTTCCTGTAAACCATAAACATATAAAGTGTTTTATTTAAGCATGAACTAGCGTAAGAATAGCTAATATGTAGTATTATTTGTCTGTACCTGTATAGTAGGTTCCAGCATCCCCCACTGTTGACTTAGAGTTCAACGGGAGCTAAAGAGCCACGGAAAAAGTTTGAATGAGGTATGGGGATAATTTTTTTACGCCTATAGACTATAATGGGCATCAGCGACATTTCGCCGGCAGAAAATTTTTGGCAAAACTAAATGGGTCAAATTCGCTAACGGTTATGGTCCTGGTTTACAGCTGGGAGTTTGAGATGTTACCCATTCCGAGAAAGAGTATTTTCCTGGCAGTACTTACTTTATAAACTGACTAGTTTATAAAATGGGAAGCTGCCAGATGTCCGGTCTCTTTTGGTACCCACTTGCTGGAGGTGGAGGTGAGCTCAATGAATTTGTAATAACTCACTCTAGTAATCAGTGGCAGGATCAGGGTAGTTAGTAGAGCAGTCAAAGGCTCCAATGATGAAACCAGAAAGGGTTTATACCTTGCAGTTACAAGGCTGCCAGTATAGGGTCTCAAGCAGTTCAAGGCTCAGGGATAGGAGAGACCACTATGAACATCACCTTGTGCTAGGGATTGTTTCACCAATATTTTTACTTATAAGTTCTGTAGTGTTCAGTTGTGTGAATACTACAGATGAAAAGAAAGAGCAACATCAACAACTAAATATGAGCTAAATGGATATTTTTACTACACACCATTACTGATTCTCTCATCAATCGCTGCTCGAATTCCACCCCCATTCAAGATACAAATAGAAACATGGTTCCACCTCACTTCATCTGGATGCCGAATGTTGTTATCAATCTGCATTTAAACAGTTTCAGTCAGCATAATTTTCAACATAACATTTTGATTTTGTAAATCTGTATTCTTTTCTGTTTAGAGAGAGAACTTGCAAAGGTGGGGAAGATGAGGAAAAACTGGGTAGGCATTCATAAAGGTTCACCCCTTTATTACATTCTACCATATGTTTAATGCAATTTTCTTACAGCAAATACGCTCAAGCAACTGCATCAAATCACTGAAAATCTATTCAACAAAATAACATATAAGATATAATTTTTTTATACTGATATATAAACACAGTTTGTAAATAATTATATAGATTCTTAGGGGCACATTTTCTTAGGTCCAAATTTTCACTTTGTTTTCTACTTCGTGCAAATACTGTACATCAGCCGGTATTTCGACTTTGCGCATTCATCAAAATGTGAAACATTCATATTGGCAAATGAATGCCGGCATATTTTCGCTAGCAGTGCAAAAGTTTCTTAATGAATTTTCTCTCGCGTAACTTTCTTCCTAGTGAAACTTTATTGACATACTTATGCTTACATCAGTTTAAGTATGTCAGCTACATAAAGGTAATAGGTATGTATTATTAGTGATGGTGAAATTGCTGGAAGCGGCAACTTATTATTAAAAATGGAAGAAAACTAAAGACACAAGAGATCCTCTATTGACCTAAAAATGAGCCTACCCTAAAGCAAATGTGGCATGAGTTTTAAATGGTTACAAAAATATGTAAATAATATATATTTATCAGTTACAACTTTTAAACACAATCCCACATTAAAATATGAAAAAAAAGCCAGTGTATTTAAAAATTTTATGACCTTTTTTGAATACAGGATATGATGTCACTGACATAGTAATGTTGAGGATGTAGCGTCTACTAATGAATTCCAGGTAGAACCAGGTGCAGTAGCCTTTGGAAAAGGGTAACATATTGGAAAGTTTACACTTTGATACATTTTCAGATTAATGATTGTTCCCCAGATCAAAAATTCACCTGGCAAAACTGTGCAAAAGATCTCTAGCGCTGAGGTTTTTTGCTAGTGAATTATCCTCTTTGCCATTTAGTAAATAGGCGTTGTTATGGGGAATTGTCTTTTTGGCAAATTTTCGCTAAACATCCAGAATTTGCCCTTTAGTAAAAGTGCCCCTTAATATCCATTGTTCTACGATAATCGCTAGCTAGCTTCTTACCATGGCGTCACATATTAAATTTCCCATATTGCATTCTCGATTGCGGCATTCCAAAGTTGAACCATTCAGATATACTAATGTTTTCCCAATTGGTTGGGTAGAGTAATTCCTTATTAATTCCTTCCATTGATTGACTTCTCCTAGGAGTGTTGGATCTAAAAGACACAAGGGATAATAGTCCCACTTATTACTTGATATAAACCTTATGTCATTTTAACAAATATTTTACTTAAAGGTATATACAGTAATATTTTATATTGCTTATCAACTCAAGCTTCACAGCAATTCAAATAGACTAGCGTAAGTAACTATTTAAAGTCATTGTTTTGGAAGTCTACCACTGGCATATGACAAAGTAACCAGCAATTATTGTGACAAAAAGCTGATATCTGGGTTCTCTTCTCTTGTGATATCAAATTATCCTTGGAAGGTCAAGGAAATATAAATGCCTAATCTGCCTTTACCATTAAGGTTTTCTGATTCATAACTATACTTTGCATATAATAATACAAGGTATTGGCTACTGTGAGCTTGCTTAATGTTAATTACAAGATCTGTTACCTTGGCAGAGCCCAGAGTGTGCTGGAAGTGATATATTCCACAAAAACACTTTTAAGTCTAACTGATAAAACATCACTATATCTTACAGTGCCAGAATTAATTTGCATTTTTTATTATTTTATTTTAGTTTTGTATTATTATTTTATGGGTTGCCTCATAAAAAAATAACAAAGGATATTTAAATGTATTGTCTATTTGGTTTATTTCTTGGCCATACACTATAGCATCTGCTGGTATGGCTTTAATCTGATCGTTGGCTCTAGGGCCAAACAGTCTGATTACAAGGGCTAAAATATGAGCCGTCAGGGTGAGGGCCACATCAACTAGCCGATGTGGTCCCCAATCCAATGGAAAAATCAAACTTGTCTGATATCTAGCCGATTTTTGTCCCAATACCAGTTGTGTGGGCCTGACAGAGGTCCCCATACATTGGGGGATTATATCTCCCCATGTATTGTTGCCTTCATAGCCTCTCCACTTTCATCTTGCTGGCATAGATCAAGCAGCAACCAGCATATATAAAAACTATTGTGCTCTCCATAAGGTTCTTGACAACCAGCACCATTTACTGTATTTTACAATGTACAGCAAGTAAAAGCCAAACAATCTGTACAGCTACAACCTCCCATTTTAAGTTTGCCCGAGCATCCTCTTTTTAACTGCATAAGATTCTAGGGATTCATGATCAACAGGCATGGCATGACAGTCAGTGGAAACATAAATGGCACTGTTCATACAGGCACCAAGTGAGTTCTATAGAAGTGACTGCTTGACAAATATTTTTTGAGAAACCCAAACTCTGCCCATATGATGCCCAGTTAAGTCTATATCTTTTATCTATTGTGACTCCAGAAAAAATACTGTTTTGTAGCTATGTTCACCATCTAAAACTTCACTATTCACAAAAAATTTGCAACTTAATTCTAGCACGACATATGCACAATAATCCATCTATCTCTGCCCCACACTAAAATTAGCACTATGATATAGATATTATGTACAGTACATCTAGCAGTTAGGTAAGAACATTTTCTGGAAACAGAAACAGTGCTATTTATTGGATTTTAGTTTAGTTTAGCTGCTGCAATCTCAGTGCAGTGGTGTAGTCATTTATTCTAAATTTAGAGAAGTGTCAAGTGTCGCCAGCCAGAAAATGCATTATAAATGTTTATTACAAAGCTGATTTACAGTAAACTTTAGATCTCAAAGTTCAATATTCAGGGAATTAATGGTTAATTAATTGTAAATGTGCAAGTGGGATAACTTTATGGAATTTATGTCACCTTTGCAGGGCCGGATTTACATAGCGGACGCCCCTAGGCCCACTGCCATTTGTCGCCCCTGTCCCCTCCCCTTTATTCTAAATTTTCATGGAGATTGTATCTCCTTTGCATCCCCAGTGTTTTTGAACCAATGTGGGTGTGGTTGGGCAGCATGCCGCCCCCCTAAAATCCTGCCGCCCTAGGCCCGGGCCTAGGTGGCCTTCCCACAAATCCGGGCCTGTACCTTTGACTTTCATTTGTACTTTTGAGGTATTAAAATTCACACGTGGAAAATCCTTTAATAAAGGGAAAGCAAAGTTAAGTACAGGTAATAACACAAAATATTTCTATTTTATTACACAGACCTTCTGGAATGCTTCGGTTAAGCAATATCGGATTTCCAGAAGAATGCATAACATTTCCTTGCTCATCAAATGTAATATTTAAGTATCCAAGATATTTTCCAAATGCATAAGCTTGAACAACTGGTACAGAGCGGCCATCGTCAGACATGACCATGAAAGGGTATTCACCAACTGGGACGTCATTAGAGGGTGGAGGACCTGGCAAATAAAATAATGTATGTAAAGCAAAGAACAATACAAATGTACAAATATGCCTACTGTATATAATGACTGGAAATCTGTACAAAATATGCTCATAATCAAAGACTGACACCATTAAAAAACTACTTAAAGGTACACCAATCCATCAGTAAACTTATAGATGACCAAGCAGAAAACAGATAATTATCACTAAAAGTATATTTCATTTAATATGTTCATTTCTACCCTACCCTGGTTTCTATACAATTGTCAATACAGAAAGTTCAAAAATATGGTAAACTCAATTCACATCAAAACAATATAAACAATTCCCTGACTGGTTTGCTTTCTCTCTGTAATAATAATAAAAAAGTTTTTTGGAAGATGCTCCAATTTATGAAACAGTAGGGAAAAACCACCATTCCAGATAATACACACACTAGCCTGTTATTATATATTGTAAACCCTAGTTTAAACCTTTTTTTTCGGCAATTTGCATGCTGTTTGTAAACCTAATGAGGCTGACAGAGCATTTGGAGATTACAATATAATCGACAGTTTAGTAGAGTAGCCATCTCCACAGCAGTATCATATATAATGAAAAGGACTGGAGAGCCTTCCAGTGTGAATAAATATAGTTTTTATTTAAGTGCTACATTTGGAGATTACCGTGAATAAGGGACACTTCCATGTGATTTGACGTGGATGGCTAAAAGTTAATGAATCGGAATGTTAGGCTTCTTGCAGTTATATAACATACTGAAAATATTGTGTTATTTTATGACTTTATGATATTACACAATAAGCAAAGGAGCGAGGACACACAGTACTGCTAGTTTTTCTGTGATAGAAAAAGCATGTTTAAAATGTCCAGCTGCAGTGGCAGGAATGGCAGGAAGAAAATAGAGCCAGAATTACAGAGATCAGGTTGGATTCTCATTAGAGAATTCCTGCACATTTTAACAAGAGAGTTGGGGAAACAATTTATTCTGCAATATTGCTTTACAAGTACAAGCTTACTTATGCTGGACTACAGCTCCCAGATATTTAAATCATTGGTGTATACTGTGATAAGTTGTACAGGCATAGGATCCGTTATCCGGAAACCCGTTATCCAGAAAGCTCTGAATTACGGAATGGCCATCTCCCATATATTCCATTTTATCCAAATAATCCAAATGTTTAAAAATGATTTCCTTTTTCTCTGTAATAATAAAACAGTACCTTGTATTTGATCCCAACTAAGATATAATTAATCCTTATTGGAGGCAAAACCAGCCTATTGGGTTTACTTAATGTTTATATGATTTTCTAGTAGACGTAAGGCATGCAATTACGGAAAGATCCCTTATACGGAAAAGCCCAGGTCCCCAGCATTCTAGATAACTGGTCCCATACCTGTACAGCAAAAGTAAGGCAAAGCTTGGTTGAGCAAACAGTGTTTACATCTTTTTTAAAGCAATACTAACCCACCAGGGGCAAACCTCAAATAAAACTTTATGAAAATAAATAGCTAGTATGAGGGTGAGCTAAATTGTTTTCTAAACAACTAACAACACAACATTGGAGTAATATTGTGCAATGATCATAGTAATTCATGGTGGTATATATAGTGGTATTATAATAATATAACACAACTATATAATATAAATTGTGTGGTGTCCATGTCCAGCCCTGGACATCATTTGCAAGATTCTTTGCATGCCTTTCAAAAGAAATAAAACAAGTAGTAACTATTCAAGAAAACTTGTAATATATAATATCATTTTTTTTAACCTTTGTGAGACCTTATTTTTGTGTTCTGTGTGTAGCCCCAGGAAATATCCCTATTCTCTGTGAACATATGGTTCCTCATTTGCTATTGTAGGGTGCAACAGTAGGCAAAAACAGACAAGCTGTAACTTAGGATGTACTAAACCCAGAACAAATCCCAAGGTCCCAGTCTCTGCTTACTCTTCTGTCTATAACCGCTGCCTTTCGCTTTGCTGCCTTGCCCTCCGCTGCTCGGATGCTGCCAGGTGTTAATGTGAGAGGACCAAGTTGAGAGTTCTGGGCAGGCAAGGGAATCAAACATTTACAGGAGGAACGGGGAACAAGGAGCATGGTCAAGGGACAGAGCAGTACTGAATCAGGAGACAAGAACATAATTGGGGTCACATGCCGGGTCAAAAACCCACAGTATCGCAGTATAGAGGAGAATCTAAAAGAGTCAAAATAAAAGCAAAGTTCAGGACAGGCAGCAGACGTGGGATGATCAGGGACAGGTAAGGTCAAGGAACAAGAGCAGAGAACTAGAAATGCACCCTGGAACTATGGTGATAGACCTACATTGGGCACCATGTAGTTTGAAGTGGTCCTTTTAGGTATTTGAATTTTGCACCACTGCGCTACAAAGCCCGATGCAGTGCTCGTGTCACACCTGTAAGTTTACTGCAGGCAAAGGGAGCAGACGCAACGGGAATCCCCGCCACACCACCACTGGACCACAAGGAATTCTCACACAAACATGCAAACTAAACACATTGAAACTTGCAGAAATCACATGAGTATTTTCCATGGACTTTTGTAATTTAAGTACAAGTAGCTGTGTTCAGAAATTCAAATTGCAAAAAAATAAAGTCATTGTCCTGGGGCAAACTATATACATATTATAAATATGTGTTTATAATAATAGTAATAATAAAATAATAATATGCAAGAGGAATTTTTTTCTGAAAATACACAGTAAAACACACCTCCCAACATTTGAAAAAATGAAGGAGGGACAAAAAGATCTGCCAAGTCTAATGCAGCTAAAAAAATTATTGGCAACGCTCATTTTATGGCCACACTTAATTACCATGTCTATTCTACAAAATTTGGCAGATTATAAAAGTTTGAACACATTAATGGGGGTTTTAGGTACATGTTTTATGTGTTATAACAGTTTTGCTAATGAAGGTGAAATTACTGTTTAAGCTGTGAGTCACAGTTCCCAAAGAGACCTGCTTATGTTATTAGTTACAATTGCTGATTATTCTGGGCTCTCTACCAAAAGCCTCTTATTTAAGTTTCAGAAACTTTGTGTCTTTTTCTGGCATCAGTGCAGGAGATCAAAGAAAAACTCAGAACTTGTAATAAAAATCCGCGGCTGCGGGCTGAGCTGTCGAACTCGGGATTGTCCCACAGAAAACTGGTCAGTTGGGAGAGATGGTTAAATACCACTACCAAATCATAATCCAACAGTCCCATAGTAGCAGGTATAGCAGGTATAGTATAGTACTAGACTAGTATAGTATAGAAACAGCAGGTATCCCTATTTGGGCCATACGGGGTTAATTCACCAGCTAGAACACTAGAGCATGGGTTACACGCGACTTACACCCAGGGCAGGGCCTTCGCTAAGTGGAAGTGTTCCCTCTATGGTGTAGTGCAACTACATTCCCCCCAGGCTACTGTGCACACAAAGACAACTTGGGCGCCAGGAGGTTCTTAACAATCAGGAACGGTTTATTATGCCAAACAGGGCAAATGACCACAGGTTTCAGTACTCACGCAGGAGTTGAGGAAAACAGCATATTAAGAGTTCACACAGAACAAGGCAGGCTCACACAGAGAGTACACAGGCAATTGCAGTACAACCTTTCCCTCCTGGAAGTTGTCAGGAAAGCAGCCTCTACCCTACAGTCCCTCTTCACTGAGGTCCCTGACTGTAGGCAACACACAGAGCCTCTGGGAAGCTACTCCCTTACTGCAAATCCTTGTTGGAGCTTCAGCTGCTCTTTCTCTCTATCCTATCTGCCTTTCTCTCCTAGAGAGACTATGACAAGTCTGCCCTAGTATATCTGTTCCTCATTCATGGGGTTTCCTGGTCCCCGACTTGGACACATGCCTTCTTCTGGGCCTATTGCACTCAGTCCCCCTGAGCACATCCAGCTGGAATCACATCCAGAGGCAAAAGAGGAAGTGGCCACTCCCTGCACACACTATATAGGAGTGAGTCAGAGCAGTGTCATCAAATCTCTCAGCCTATCACTGTAAAGGTTATTCTGTAACAGGGATTCTACCCAATAACCCAAGGAAATGGTGAAAAGATTAACTCTATAGGGCCTGTATCCCTATGGGGCCCTACATCTAGGTGAGTAGATCATGGATTACAGGTTAGAGGAGTCAACCACAAGGATGAAGTCAGGGCAAAGAACAAACAGGCCGAATCAAAACTCACAATATGGCTCATGCATGTCTGTAATACACTTGATGCACAACAGCAAGGCAGAGAAGGACTAAGTGCTATGTAAATCTGACTGCAACTGTAACAAATGTATTAACATGCCATTCTCCATTACAGTGTGGCTTACTGCATGCAGGAGTGTAATGCAACCTGCAGCAAAATAAAAAGCACTAGAACTTATCCTATCAAGCACCAATATACCAACTGAAATACATGCACACTGTTACCTAGATCTATGAATAGTACCCTTATGTGACACACACGCACACACACACACACTTATCTTATACATATTTACACTCAGTTTATGATTATAGTTTTAGTTGATTAGATGTTAGTTCATTTAAATATTACGTAAAACATGTTGGCATCTGTTTCTGTTTGTAAACCCACATGCATATCAAGGCTTTTTTTGTTCAGTTAATGTTTTCCTGCTGAATGGTGCTTAGTACAGGACAATGAACAAACTGTTCTAGTCTCAACATACATTTTCTTGATGAAACCTACCTGTGTAAAGAAACGTATTTGTATGCCCTCCTACAACAACATCAATTCCTTTAACCTTCTGAGCAATAAGTTTATCTGTTTCAAATCCAGAGTGCCCCAAAGCTATTATCTTGTTGACACCAAGAGTAAGAAGCTTATCCACTTGTGGCTGTAAAGCTGATACTTCTTCTTCAAACACTAAATGAGGTCCTAAAGGAATAAAATAAAAAATTGCTGATGAACAAGGTATTTTACACAAAGATTGCCAGCACTTTTGGGACACGAAATCCAACTATAAAAGTGTGTCACTGCACCCCCACAGTTCTCCATAGAAGGTGAGAAAAAATGTAATTCTGCATGGAAACCAATTCACTAATGAGAATTCAAATGACCAAAACTGTTCTAGAGAATCGACCAGCTGAGAATGCTGATTCCCAGCACTAGGTCATCTATCTTATTTTACACTCAGAGATTATTGTGTCATTTCTTTATTTCATTATATTACACTGGAATCAAAAGTGGGGAGGAAGGACAGTGCTGGGAAACTGTGCTTCATATTTCCAACTCCAAATGCAAGAACAAAGCACATGGCGCCAGATTTATACAGCTGGGATTTTCATTGGAGGATTATTTTGCATTTTAAAGGGGTTGTTCACTTTCCAAACACTTTTTTTTTCAGTCCAGTGGTTTTTAGATTGTTCACCGTAAACAAAGACTTTTTTCAATTTCTTTCCATCTTTTATTTTTTACCATTCTCCCAAAAGTTAAGTTTAAAGTTTAATGTTCATGTCTCTAGAGTTTCAGTCTGGCAGCTCAGTGACCCAGGAGAATTCTGAACTTTTACAATTTGCTACATTTAGTTGATACAAATAGTAATATATGAAACCAACTGAACTGGAAAAGGTGTTTGAAGGTGAACAAACCCTTTAATGCTGCCCTGGTCCCTGGAGAGCAATATTGTCTTAAAAGTGCAACCTTGATGTTCCTGAACTACAGCTCCCAGCATGCCTCAACCTTGATAATATGTTAGTGCATGCTGGGATTTGCAATCCAGCAACAACTGAGTAAAGTGTGGTTGAGCAATGCAGTGCAGCAGGGTTTAGTATCCCTTTAAGTAAAGGTAATTTATTGTTGGAATGGGTGTGTGTTCCTACCTTGACAAACAAGCTTGATTGATAAAACTACCTAGGGGCATATTTATCAAGGGTTGAATTTAGAGTTTATGGGAGTTTATAAAAATTCTGGTGAATATGATGGACCTGCACAATTTGATTTGAGTTTTTTCACCAAAAAAAAAATATATTTTTTTCAAAATGGGATTTTCAAAAGGCCACCAAATGACTCCAAATTGATTGTAGGAGGTCCCCCATAGGCTAAAACACAATTTGGCATGGTGAATAGTTGGATTTGAATTCTTAAACGGGTGATAAATACATGATAGATTTCAAAATTCAATTATTTTTAAAACTCAAATCAAATTCGGACTATTCCCTAGTCGAATTACACTAGAATATACTCGAAATTTGAATTTAAAAATTTACATTTTCAATTTGACCCTTGATAAATCTGCCCCTTAGTGTAAGATGTCATAAAAGTGAGGAAAAACAAGAAGGGACCAAGTTTAATTATATTGAAACTCAATGCCTATATATATGTGTTAAAGGGGTTGTTCACCTTTGAGTTAACTTTTAATATGATGTAGAGAGTGATAGTCTAAGACAATTTGCAATTGGTCTTCATGTTTTATTATTTGTGTTTTTTAATTATTTTACTTCTTATTCAGCAGCTCTCCAATTTGGAGTTTCAGCAGCTATCTTGTTGTTAGGGTCCAAATTACCTTAGCAACCAGAGAGTGGTTTGAATGAGGGACTGGTTAATGAATAGTTGTGGGCCTGAATATAAAAACAAGTTATAAAAGTAACAATATATTTCTGATGTCACAGAGCAATAGCTTTTTGGATGCTGGGTTCAATGATCACCATTTAAATACTGAAAACAGTGAGTAGAGGGCAAATAATTCAGCAACTATACAAAATAAAAACTTAGTTCATAGTTTATCTCATGAAAATTCAATTGAGGTCTAAGGGGAAAATTGGAAACTGAAGTATAAATGTTTAATAAATTTGTGTCGCAAATAGTTTTTATTGTTTGTTTGAACTTTTAGATTCTTATTGCTTTTAATGGTATGTTTATGAGATTCTCAACGCAACGTGTTTTAATTACTACACTAAAAATATTTTCTTTCTTTGAGATCCTGACAGATTTCCTTCTTCTATCAAGCTGATTCTAGCATAATGCAGCAATGTGGAACATTTGGGATATTCCCAGCAGTCAATGAAATTCGATTTGCTTGTGTTGTATACAATAGGAAGAATGTTACATCGAGGGAGCACAATAACAAACATTAACATCTCATAAACATTACCTTTTTGTGAAACTGACTTATTATAGAGTCTATTCAGCCTGGCACATACAGATGTGGTTGTCTCTTACAAGTATATAAGTGTCCAGACAATAATATCTTTAAAATATATAATAATAAATATACAGACAAATATATACAAATACAATTGAAGGAAATGAAATGCACCTGAATTTGATAGCACTGGTGTTTCCCTTGATGAGTATCCAATGACGCCAATTCTTTCAGTGCCAACCTGTAGTATTTTATAAGGGAGATAGTACCCAGTAATATTTGGAGCCAGTTGCTTATCTGACTTAATATTTGCACTCAGAATTGGAAACTTAACGTCCTCAAGAAATGGTTTCAAAAGCCCAGAGACACCATTGTCAAACTCATGGTTTCCAAGAGCCTAAAACAAGAAGGTTTAGAAAATAAAAGTACAATTAAAGACGTCATTTATAAAGGCACTCTGCCTCCCAGTCTGAATCTGATTTGCCACATTTGTGCTAGCTGTCAATCAATGTTAGGAACTGTGTTCATAAGGTGTGAAAGCATTTTTAAAAGGGAAAACTGGTCCTTTAAGGAGAATTTGGTGCAACTTTTTTTCTTAAAGTGATACTGACACTAAAAAAAATACTTTTTAAAATATGAATGTACGTTAAAAATCACCTATAGGTCATGTTGATCATTTTTTGGTGAGAGGTTTATTTTATAAGTAATTGTTAGTCGAAGTTCTTAAGCCTGACTGTTTTGTCAAACTGACTGTCCCATCTCAGCCTGTTGGTTAAAGTTTGTAATGCTAATGGACTCCTGCTGCACAGATATGGCAGCCCCCTCATACAGGAACATGGGGCATCAGACAGGTAATGTAAAAGCATTGTGCAAATACTTTATGGCAAAGTTATAAGTTACTTTCAAAGCCAATATTATGATAGAAAATTAATTTCTGGTGTCAGTATCTCTTTAATATGCCAATACAAGTAATTATTATTTAATACACAAAAACTATGAATATCTTGTAAATTATATCCTTGTAAATGGTGAGTTCTGATGTCATCAGTTATAAATGGTGAGTTCTGATGTCAGATTCAGATTTTTCATGGTTTTTGGCATTCAGAGTGTAATAAATAACCCCCTAAAACTTTCAATCAACACAGGTCAACATTTTTGAATACAATTGCAAATTGTCACAGCCCTGCTGAATATAAGCTAAAGTATGGCCAATATAAACGTCAACAAGCAAGAATAAGCCTACTTACAAAGTAAGAAAACCATATATAAACCATAAATATAATCTGGACTGGGAATTTGTTGGTATTTACATTAAAATATAATATAAAAAATATAATAATTTTAAAGGTGTCTTAAGTAACTACCTTATAGAACATCCTACCATAGATTCTTCAGTGACAATCACCTGTGCTTCTAATGATTATAACACAAAGGCTATGCTACAATATGGTATAAAATGCCTAACAGACTGTATCGGGCTGGGTTTGGCCTCTGAAGAGTAGATATCTAAAGTAACCTCAGAACGCTATGTCTCATTTACATAGCCTTGGTTAAGGTACAAAATACACTTTGTCCTTTATGCCAGAGGTTGTGTTATGCGGTGCAGCACTTTGTCCACCTAGACTGAAGCATAGAGTTTCTCAGTCTAAATGAACTACTGCCTGGGTTCCATGATACTGCTTCCATAGTGGGCCACTAGTCGGTGACATGATGGTGGAGAAAAGTACAGAGTTTGTCCAGAAATGCTACCTGTGACGGAAGGTGCCATTCACGTCAGTTACTGCACACACAAGCTAACAGTGGGCAGTATATGCATGTTCTCCAACAAGCATCATGTAACATTGGCCATTTAGCAGATTTAGAAGTGTTGCCTTCCACCAAATCATTGTATTTACTTAAAAATCAAGACAAACCTAACCTGGATAAATATATTGTAGATATTGTTAAGGAATCCATAGCACTGGAAGGCTTTCTCTCTCCTGAATAATGTATAGTGCAAAATACAGTGCATATATATATATATATATATATATATATATATATATATATAGTAATATGTAGTACTATTGGTTTAATGTCCATGAAACAAAGGGCACCATAATTATGTCCTCTCAGCAACAACACTACAGACAAAATGTGTTCTACTGTGTGGAAGGCACTGTACAACATGAAGATTTTCTAAGTTGCATTCCTTATTGCTTGCTGCAGGTATCTGCACAATGTCCAGGGCAGCTCCGGGCCAGAACTTGGGGTAGGCAGAAGCAATGGGGAGGAGCACTAGGCACATACCTCTACTGCTCACTTACCCTAAGTTCCTGTCTACTGTAAGTGTGCCCAAGTGTATTGGCAGATTGTGGGAATTTATTGCAAGCATTACTATTGAGAAGTTGTGACTAGTGGTGGTCGTGGGGGTGTGTGATTGAGGGCCTGTTTTGGGCCTCTTCAGATTTTGTCATAGCACTGAGGCACTGAACAGTGCTGTATCCATGGGGGGGGGGGTGTATGGTAGAAGGTTCAAATGTGACAAATGCAGGCTGCAGTAGAGCCCTGTACTTACTGAATTTTTTTCCCGTGCCAAGTACAAAGTATAGCCAGACCCAGAGAAGATGTGAAGATATTGTCTTGGGAACCTTAGGAATAAACTCCAAGGGAGATTTAGTTGTGGATGGTGTCAGATCGACAGATTGCATCCTACAAGTCAGATGTAGTTGCATGGGAAAAATACAAACTTGATGTGTAATGATGTTGTGGAAATTTTCTTAGCCTCAAAACTAAAGGCCAGTTAGTCTGACATCAGTGGTAGGAAAGCTTTTCAATGGGATATTAAGGGATACGATCCTTGACTCCATTGCAAATCATAATAGCGAGCAAGTGCAGAGACGTGCAACTAAACATATTATGGGGATGAAAGATTTAAATTATTAAGGTAGATTGTCAAGGTTGGGGTTGTTCTCTTTGGAAAAAAGATGCTTGTGAGGGGACATGACTGTTCTTTATAAATACATTAGAGGACATTATAGACAGATAGCAGGAGATCTTTTTACCCATAAAGAGGATCACCGCCCAGAGGCCACCCTTTTAGACTAGAGGAAAAAACCTTTCATTTGAAGCAGCATAGGTGGTTCTTCACAGTAAGGACAGTGAGGTTGTTGAATGCACTGCTGAATGCTGTTGTGAGGGCTGATATTGTTAACACCTTTAAGAGTGGCTTGGATGATTTCTTGGACAAGCACAATATCAAAGGCTATTGTGATACTAAAATCTAATATACTGTAGATATTGGTATATATAGTTTGTGTGAGTGTATGGAGGGGTTGATGTGAATGTGTGTAGGTATGTGCACTAGTTTTCTTTTGGAGGGGTTGAACTTGATGGACTTACATGGTGTTGGGTACTGTTGCATTACAAGATCAGATAAAATGTGATCCACAAAATCTGATCAAAATCTCCCAGGTACTGTGGTTTAAACCTAAATGCTCTTGCATTTCTTCCCTGGGTCTGAGTAAGTAACCCCTAAAACTGAAGTTATGCTGTCTGTGGCAGTAAGTTATTCAGAATAATTAGTATTTGAAAAACATTAACTAAGAACAACAGCCTTTGCTATTATCTGAGCTTGTTAAAAAAAACAACAAAACATTCTACAGTGTTTAGTCTAGTCTTTGTACATAAACTGGTGACAAGAGTACATTCAAACCACTCATTATCCTAACACTGAAGCAAACACACCCATACAAATGAATATAATGTGGTTTGTTTGCATGAAATACTTACAACACTTGGGGGCCCATTTACTTAGCTCGAGTGAAGGAGTAGAAGAAAAAATACTTCAAATTTCGAATGGTCGAATATGGCTACTGCGACCGTCGAATTGGCTACTTCGACCTATGACTACTACTACAACTTCGAATTGAACGATTCGAACTAAAAATCATTCGACTATTCGACCATTCGATAATCTAAGTACTGTCTCTTTAAAAAATTCTTCGACCCAATAGTTTGCCACCTAAAACCTACCGAGGCCAAGATTAGCCTATGGGGAAGGTCCCTATAGGCTTACTAACAATTTTCTGATCGATGGAATATCCTTCGATCGATGTATTATAATCCTTCGAATCGTTCGATATTCGAAGTCGAAGGATTTCAATTCGGCAGTCGAATATCGAGGATTATTTAAACCTCGATATTTGACCCTAGGTAAATGTGCCCCTTGGTAACTTCCAAGAAACAATGGAGAATATTTGAAAATGTCAAGATAAAACATCCAGTACATACAAAGGATAAAAGACAATAGAGTT
This sequence comes from Xenopus petersii, assembly GCA_038501925.1. Lineage (NCBI taxonomy): Eukaryota > Metazoa > Chordata > Amphibia > Anura > Pipidae > Xenopus > Xenopus petersii. The sequence goes on along the minus strand of CM076681.1, from coordinate 71,661,122 downwards.
ATTTTGTACTATCTGGATAACTACCACACAAAGCGTGTCACTTTAATTTGCATAGAAGCCTATGCAATATATGCCAGCTTTCCAGCTATTGTTTTCATTAGTTCAGATTGGTTAAAAAGCTCTTAAGTAAATATAACAACTTTGTTTTGCACTGATTAGACACAAAATCAGTAGGCGACATTACACAAGTAATTAAAGTTTAATTTAGAAGTACAAAATACATTAAGGGTAACAATGCAATTGAAAATAAGGATACTGTATATAAAATTCTATTTTACTGCAGTCCAAAAGTATTTCCAGGGTGATCAGAGGTCCTTTTGTAAATCATGAATGAATGATCTACATCCAGGGTAGGCAAAAATATTACAAACATTCACTTGTTTAATCTTCCCAATTTATCTTGCATAAACAAATCATCAGGTTTGGGCTGTGATACTTCAGACCACTGACTTTTTTGCTTTAGAGACTTTGCCAAGTAGGACTGTGGATACCAGACAAGGGGCTATAAATTCACGATTTAACCTGTTTAATCTAGATAATGATTAACAAAGTAAGTGTGAGCAATTACTTTGAATGTAAAATTGTTAAAAAAACCTTTCCAGCTCTATCTTCTTCCAGCACAGGATGCTGCAGCACCTTTCAGTCCAGCAAATCTCTCCCATTTCACCCAAACATTCACAAAACAACAATAATATGCAAAACGTATTGAAGCAAATGGGCATATATTTTTGCAGCCATTTTTTCTGTGGCAACTCTTTCCATGCAAAATACATTGAAGTCTAAAGGTTATTTTGGAGTCTATGGCCATTTTGATGCCATGTTTTTTTTTTCAAAAACATTTTCTGAGAATAGGGGAATTTCACTGTGAATCTATACCTGAAGAAAAAATGGGTTAATCACTAGTAACTACCATACAGCAGATCCAATGCGGGGGGGGGGCAGATTGAGGGGTCTGCTGTATGGTAGTCTCTCCCTACAACAACAAGAAGTGGGCAGCCAGCAGTGCAGTGGGGGTGGTGCTTAACTGGATTTTGTGTACAAAGCCCCTAAATGTTTCTTTTGCTGGTGGACCTGGATGTTACTAGCTATGCCACTGCAATAGGCACTGATCATGAACTAGGTTTGGGGGCAGGATAATACAGATGCATTATTGAGCTTAATAGCAGTATGACAATAATATTTGAAGGTGACATATCATAATTACCATTAATGAAGAGGATTAAGGTGGTTGGAGTAGTTAGTCCTTAAATGTACTGGTTTGATGTGTAATATTCAACAAATCCATATTTATAAGAAGCTAATGGTCACTCCAAACGCAAGTTTAGAAGCAGCAAGAAAAGAGAAGTGAAAATTGTGAGCTTAGTGATATTTACTTAACACTTGTGTCTGGGGCTTATCTGCACTCTACACCTTATGGCTGATTAAAAATATTGCACAAGCTTCCAGGAAAACACTGACAGCACTAGGAAACTGTGTCTTGAGCACATGTCATAGCCAGTTAGCAAGTACAGGTCTCTGCACATACAGTATGTTTCCCACCCACACTCACACCTGCACCTCTTGAATACAGCAATGCTAAATTCAAATAGAACTGTATTCATGGGGGAAACAAATGTATTTGCGTTCTAAGCTGCAAAGTGAGAGGCAAGGTGCAAAAAAATTATTTGCACTGTGCACAATGGTTAGTCATATTATACTATAAACAAGGGTCTTTTGTATTTTGTGGTTCTGTGTAACTGAGACGTAAAATTTGGTTAGGGGAATATTTGCAGAAGCTTTCACATACTATGTTTAAATGATTTGTCACTGCTCCCTGCACCTTCCTTGCTACTAACAGAATTGGTATGTTTCCTTAACCATTGGGACACATCTAGGAACTTGAGAACCAAAATGCTGGAGAGTTGGGAAGTATGGATTAACACTCACTGACACAATCTGAGTAGTCACTATATATATATATATATATATATATATATATATATATATATATATATATATATATATATATATATATATATATATATATATATATATAAACATTCACTAAGTACCTGCACTCCTTCCTTGTTGGTCGAACGTGGGTGCTTGGTCAATCAAAGTATACAATGTTCAAAGTGGACCAGCACACCAAATTTTCAATCAAAAAAGGTTTATTTCAACATCACTCATGTGTCCAACGTTTCGGCCCACATTGATAAAGGCCCTAATGTGGGCCGAAACATTGGACACATGAGTGATGTTGAAATAAACCTTTTTTGATTGAAGATTTGGTGTGCTGGTCCACTTTGAACATTATATATATATATATATATATATATATATATATATATATATTTTCAATGAAAACAGTGGGCAACTGTATCCTTATTTAATGATTGCTTGCACTGCAGGAAGTCATTCATATACAATACAGGAGACCATCTCTGTGAGTCACTTGCTTCAGTTACAATATTGTAGATGGTGTGGGAAAAACAGCACATAGATTTTATAGATCTGTTAAACTGCACAACTGCATTGTTTAGCCTACTTACCCTAGTATATCATTACCTATTCTCATCATTCTCTCAGTCATGTCCTAGTGTGCAGTAAGCAACTTCAAAGCTGGCACAGATACACCAACGTCTAACCTGCTGCAGGCTCAGATTTGTGGCAAGGTCTCAAAGGCACAGGCCTAGGGTGGCACAAATTAAGGGGTGTCATGCGACCTAGCTGCTCCTATATGTCACTTACATCCAGAGCACTGGGGACTGAGCAAGCAGCAGATTTTGCCCATTGTTAAAATCTTTGCACTCCCCTGTGATCTGGATGTGGATATGATGGATGAGCATTCAAGTACAATTTGAGGGAGGAGAAGTGCGGTGGGTGATGCCATAATCCAGGCATCCTCACTAGAAATCCAGCACTGACCCTCTGCCAGGAGATTCCATTCCAGCTAAGCAGAAATCACTGGGCCCTGTGACTCTTCCAATGGATCTATGGCTGCACCCTATTTTCTAACTGCCGGGCCACATGCTGGGGTTGGAGAAGTGGTGCCAGTCTGTGAGGGAAGGGAGTCAGTCCAGTGTCCATGGACAAGGACACTAATTACATTTGTCACTTTGCTGTAGGGAAGATGTTCCATTGCATTTGCTGGCACCCTGTAGCCATTGCATCTATCTATCTATCTATCTATCTATCTATCTATCTATCTATCTATCTATCTATCTATCATCTATCTAATCTATCTAATCAGAATCATATAGAATTATCCCTGGCCCTAAACCTCAGAGGAGACACATAATCTCACAAAACAAACCAAGACCTTCCACCCTTCAGCACTTTCCGGCCACACTTCAGCACTTTCTGCAACATTATCCAAAAAGAGGCAGCAATTATGCAGTCTATGACAAATGGTACATTTTCTATCTAATGTGCACAAAATGGTCACCAGTGGTCAGGACACTGGGCCTACAAGAAATGAAACTGCATGGCTAAGCTTGTTTGCTGTATAACCCCATAACTGTATCACCATGTGTCATTGGTCAAGCAGATGTTTTTTTTTATTTTGAGATATGACATTTCTTTTTCATTCCAGACACTAATATTTGGGTGCCAAACATACCAGTCTCAGATAAAAGTGACTGAACTGGTCAACCATGTGTCTTGCATCCCTCATGGGTGTGACTGTAGCATGCAATGTGTTAAATATGGGTACAAATGTTTAAGTAGATAATACTGCAGTTTCCCATTCAGCCACTTTTTGTGTAATAGAATAACCCATTTGAAAAATGTCATATTTACAGACTCTGTGTGTGCCAGGATGTTATTTGTAGCCTGTAAAATAATAATAATGATATACTAAGATATCTTTTAATGAGTTCACTTTTAATAGACTGCGAGCCTAAACATGCATTCAGTAAAATCTTCCCTTCTGTGCTGAGACTTGATGCACATCTGATTGTTCAATGCACCACACCTTGTACAGAGAATGATGCAAGAGAGGTAGGGCTGCTGGGATATCAAGCATCTTCACTTTAAGAAATCAGGGTAAAATCCTGAGGCTCTTATATAAGCATTTTGTCTTATGATCCCCTGCAGTGACTTTTTTCTGTGTTCTATCTCAAGGGAACACGCGTCTCATTCGTTCCTACAGTGTCCATACTCAGCTGTTGCTGATGTCGCTAAAGTTTTAAGCATGGAGTGGAAGGGGGGTGGCATTGGGCCCCAAAAACACCACTTGATTTTGAGATTTACCATACTCTGGCCCTTTAAAAATGCAAATTAGATTATTCGCCACCTAAAACCTGCCAAAATTACTGTATACGTCAATGGCAAAGGTGCAGTGACCAATTTGGAGTTGTTTGTAGCATTCCTGACATTCCAGTTTTTTTCTGAGAAAAAACTTGAATCGAGTTTGGTCAAATTCCATTCGAAGTTTTCGAGTTGGTAAAATTTGTGCGAGTTTAAGATATTAGATTTTTTTCGACCTCAGTCGAATTTCAGATATATTCGAATTTAAGGGAGGTTAAAAAAACTCACATGAATTCAAAATTCGACCCTTGGATAAATGTGCCTCCGCATGTTGTATACAGAAAACGTACCTTAATTATTACGATATCTAAAACCAAAATGTCTCATTTATTTTAGTAGATACATCTTTGAAATGCTGTTGTAGCACACAACTTGTAAATAATAATAAAGGCCTTCAGTAGGCTTATTGAGCTGTAAATTTGGAAATAAACTCAATTGCATTCATCAGTATCTAAGCTAATGAAGAACAGATAGTACAGGGATGTAGAGAAATAGAGCATAGCTGTATCGTAATTTAAAATGTAAATGTTTTTCAATAAAAATTAAAAATAACACATGCAAGACATTCTCACTGAATAGGAATGGTACACAGCCAAACCGAAGGTAGTTTATATAAAATCCTGCAGGTGTGCCAAGGAGCTAGTTGCAGAAATACATAGAGATTGGCCATTCCTGCCTTTGCTGTAGGCATATCAACGAAATGCAACACCAGCTCCTAAGTAAAATACACTTGGAGATCCTCCTTAAAGGCAACAAAAGCTAATAAGGATTCATAGTGATAGGTAACATGTACTTTATTCTCAAACCAACCTAGTTTATAGCAAACCAACCTAGTTTATATCAAAGCAGAGCAACCAACCTGATTAATGTGAGAATGGCTAAAAGGAGCCAAAAATCCCTTCACAAGTCAAGGCATGCAATATAAAGCCTTCTGAAAACAGAAGGTATTTACATGCCTCGTGCTATACACATAGCACTGCCTAAATACCAAAAAAAAAGATTTTAACTCTCCCATAAACATTATGGGCAGAGACATGCAAATCACTCCTTTATGTCCCTGTGACCAACTATACATCCAGATCCACTGGTTTTATAGCACAGATACAGTCTAATAGTTCTGAGCCATATATCCAAACTTGCAGACAGCTTGTTTCTATCTTGTTAGAACTCATCAATACAAGATAATGGAACATGGCTTCAGTATAGCTAGGACTTGGAGAGTAGCTAAGCAGTAGAGAAACTATAATGTTTATATCATGTCACACATTGGTTGCTTTTGAATAACAAATCATAATACTAGCATGAAGGATAGGGGAGAGCCGGTGAATGCTGATGTGTCAGCCTAATGGAATTCCCAAATGATGAACAATGTCAAAAAGCTTTAGAAAACTGAGGATAATAAAAGTAGCTTGTTGTGGGGCCTGGTAAATTATAGTTAACACTGTTTGCTAAAGACTCTTTCCCGCTCCTATATAACCTTGATATAAACAGAGCTGCCTTCTGTCAGAATTACAGTTTTCATACCAGAGCACTCTTATCTTTTCGAGCACTTGTTATTGTACGCAGCAAAAATACCTACCAAAGTAAAATATATTCTGGCCACTTTATTTTCAGCCTGGGAAGATATTATTAGTAGTCTGCTGAACCATAAAAATGAGGCCCTAAAACAAAAACCAAATATGATTCAAAATAACATTCCCCAGTTAGCGCTAAGCACTGACTTCTGTGCATCTGTGTCATAGCATTGCATCTAGTTTATATTTACTTTCTGTTTACTCAGCTAGAACACAAAATATAAATATGAACATTAAAATGAACATAAAAAAGGCTAAGCCTTTGCCTTATAGCAACATATATATATACAAAATAAACCAATCTCCATTACATTATGTGCTCTGTTTTATAGCATTGCAGCGTATATGCAGAGCATTCAGAGTCATTATTTAGATAAGTACTAAAGCTGTGCATGATAAGGTTGAATTCCTCTAAATGTGGAAGAACCCATGTATCCAAAATATGCAACAAATGCAGCAAATTGTAAATTGTTTGCTTTACAAACTCAAATAATTACCTGTAATTTTATTGGTTACACTATATTAATCGTGTATGGATATAATATGCTAAAAATATAAATCCCAGGAGACAGAGTGTTGACCAACAGAACAATCTAGCCATGAAATGTCCCTGGGCCCTGTAATTTCTGACTGCAGGTTGGTGTAAAGCATAAGAATATTGGAAGCAAAGAGAAACCCCCAAAATGGCTGATTTTAGGAAAAACAAAAATCTGTTAGTTGAATTGGACAACTGTGATAAACATTGTTCACATTGTGCCCCTATGTGTTCATTAATAATCCACTTGTTTTACACCTCAGCAATATAGAGGCCTTTATTTTTCAGTATGTCCAGACGTAAATTGGAATTGCAACTGATAACTATTTCTATTTGTCCTTTGCCATTCTCTTCTCAGTTTGCCAGTCTACAAAAACATGTACATAACTCTGCTCCTTCCAATTCCCACAATGCTTTGCACACTTTTTACTCCCCATATTAGGTTTGTGAATTCCAGATGTGAGAATAGACAAAAAGAAACTACTTTCAGTATAAATTACATAGTGCCATACATAGTAAAAATACTCACATCCATATGAGTAACACTGTATTTCTTCAATTTCTACAAAGACATCTGACCCTTTCTTGAAGCTATCTAATGTATCTGCCAGTACAACCACTTCAGAAAGAGAATTCCACAACTTCACAGTTGTCTCTGTAAAAAAAATATATGATTGTTTTAAAACGAAACCTCCTTTCTTCATCTCAGGGGATGCCATGTTTCTGATGAAAGGTCCTATTGATGAATAAAGCATCATAGAGTTTATTCTATACCCCTTATACTGTATATGTGTATATAGTTATCATATCTCCCCTTAGGTGCCTCTTCTCCTGCCTAAATATTCCCAACTTGGTCTGTCTTTCTTCATAACTGAGATTTTCCATACCTGTTACCAGGTAAGCTGCCCTTCTTTGGAGTCTCTCTAATTCAATAGTATTCCTTTTAAACACTGGAGACCAATACTGTGCTCCAGTAAGTCGCCTATATTGCCAGTTTGCCAAGATCCTCCATATGGCATGTCTTGTGAGCCATCTGCAAATGTTGATTCACTACTTTCAATTTACACCCACAAGTCATTAATGAGAAACTGAATAATAGTGAGCCCAATACAGAACCCTCTGTGCAACAAACCTCTGTACACATTCCAATGTTCTATTGACCTCATCATAAAAAGGAATTAAACTTGTCTGACATGACCTATCTATCATAAAGTTATCCTGATCATAATTATAATGCCATCCTTCAGACCCTAATCTTAAATGGGATCCCTTAACAACCCATCAAATAACATGCCCACCACCAACGTCAGACTTACAAGACTATGATTGCCTAGCTGAGAACGTAATCCTTTTTTTAAATCAGCTTTCCTCTAATCTATAGGTACCATAACAGATAATTATGAGAAAGTAAGTAAGGCTGGGATTAAACTGAACTGGACATTTACAAATAACTTAATTTAATCATATAAAACGAAAATAATTTAGTTGCGTATTCATCATGTATTAGGAAGTTGCTAAGCATTATATTTCTTTTCTTATGTAAAACAATATTGTTTTTCATTCTTAAGCTGGCCATAGATGTAAAGATTTTTAAAAGATCCAATCGTCATCGTGATACCATGATTATCTTGAAACAATCGTACGATCGTACGAATTGTCCATCAACTAAAAAGAACATTTCAGGCAATATTGCCAGGAAAACAAAGGGTAGCTGCCTGTTTGTCCCTGCAAAAATAGATAGATTGCACTGGGACCGATAAAGATTTTTTAACCTGGCCGATCAATTTTTTTTGACAGATGTCGGCCGAAAAATCGTAAGATGTACGGTCGTTTGAATCCCACTAACCGCACGATAATTTCGAAAGATTGGTCGGACTTCGCTAAAATCAGTCATTCGGCAAGAAAATTCTTTGCATCTATGGGGACCTTTAGATGGACATCCCCTTTCATTACTTAAAACCATAACTTTTGGCAGATAAAAAGGGGATTTTTCTGTGCAAATCAAGAACATGTTGCTGCAAGTGTCATAGCACATCAAGCAAATTGCCTGTAACAGCAATAACAAACAGGATGACAAAGCTTTAAACTAGTACTTTCAGTCAGTTTTATTTAACTCCAATTTAATGGAATCAAATCAAATGGTTTAGAAATCTGTATGCTACTCAGCTGCTTGTTTGTGTGCTTCTCTAGCAGCAATGATTTTAAGAATGATCACACCCACCCTCTCACCCCTCCCCCATTTAAAGCAACAGCTCAGTATAAAAATAAAAACTGGGTAAATAGATAGGCTGTGAAAATAAAAAATGTTTTTAATATAATTAATTAGCCAATAATGTAATATATAAAAGCTGGAGTGAGTGGGTGTCTAATATAATATAATAGCCAGAATCCAATGTCCTGCTTTTCAGCTCTCTAACTGTGAGTTAGTCAGCAACTTGAAGGGGGCCACATGGGACATAACTGTGAATTTGCAATTGATCCTCAGCATGCAGCTCAGATTCAAAAGCAACAGATATGACCCATGTGGCCCCCCCTCAAGCCACTGCTTGGTGACCAGGGTAACCAGGGTAACCAGTCAGTGGAAACCAAGAAAGCTCAAAAGCAGGAAGTAGTGTTCTGGCTATTATGTTAGACATCCAGTCACTCCAGTCTTTATACATTACATTTTTGCCTAGCTAAATATATTAGAAACATTTTTATTTTGCACAGCCAGTGATGATCCATTTTGCCGCCTTAGACGGCCTTCATTTTGCCGCCAGGCTAGTGCAGAATTGCACCCTCTGCATTAGAAGAGATGAATTTCCAGGTTGAAAAATGGAAATTCGTCTCTTAGTTACCAGAAGCTGCATTTTTGCCGCCACTGGCAACCAGGGGGTCGCTGTCTCAACTCTATGCTGTTGCTATGGGATACTGCTCCTGGGCACACTTAATGCCTTTTTTTACATAAACCCCAAACGGGGTTACAATTTACATATACTATGGGCATCAATGAGGAGTTTAATATGTCCTGTTGTTTTTCATACATTATCTATGTTTTACTTATTAATGAGCATTCCCTTCCTTTACAGATAAGAATACAGCCTCTTACTGCAACAGGGACAGATATGCAAGCTCCCTTGTCATGTAGGGTAAGAGTAATCTTTATTATTTGTCACTTTGTAACCAAAAGTTAATAATCATGTGTTTTTCAAGGTTTTTTTCTAACATTGTATCATTTTGTAAGTGAATTTCTTTATAAGCATGGATTCTTGTATTCAGAGGACAACAATTTGGATTTATAGTTGCGGTATTTGCAAACCTGGATTTTGTATTCTCACTTATTGTCCCTAATAGGGACTTTTGCACTTATTGGTCTGCACCATGTATTTACTACTGTTACATATATAAATGTACCTTGCACCATTGATCCACCATTGATCCACTATGCTTAACAAAGGGGCAGTGCCCTAAAATGTTGCACTTCTGCATTAATAAAAAATGTTTAGTAATGGTTTGCCCTGCCATTACAAGCTTTGTGTGCCAGTGTGTTTCTTCTACATTCAAGTATGCATAGCGAGGTACCCGTACCCTCCATCAATGAGCACCAACCCCATCAAGCAACATTTAATAAGGGTGTGCAAGTGCCTTTCTGTTATGTGTGAGAGAATGCTTGGAAAAGACATGGTGCAGTTTGGGAAAGAACTGCATTTGACACAGGGGCTGATTTATTAAAGATCAAACTGGAGGAATCCAAAAGGGAGTTCCTGACAAAAAGTTTCAATGAACTGGTAAAATTGTTAATTAGAAGGTATTGGACTGCTCTGAACAGTTGAACACACTGGGGCTCATTTATAAAAAAATAAGAATTAAAAATAATTAATAAAAAAATAAAAAATAAACACTGGTCAAATTTGCACCTGGGCAGTAACCCATGGCAACCAATTAAAATATTAGCTTTCATTGTTCACCCTGCCGTTGGCTGGAAAAAAACTGTTACTAATCGGTTGCAATGGGTAATTACCCAGGTGCAAATTTGCCCAGTGCATCAATCACTTGTTATGGGGGATTAGTGCATAGTACAGCTCATTGGAATCCTTACCTTTCAATATGTATAACATGTGGGGAGAGAGGATAAATGATTTCCTGTGCTGGAAAAGTAAATCTAAAAGCTACCAGTACTGCTCATTAAAATTGACAAAAGTAATAATTCTCCCCTCCCCCAATGTAGAATTCTTTTCATTGCTTCTGTCATATATATCACCCACTCCTTAGAGATAAAATTAACTACCCACAGTGGGGTTTAAACATTTTTTTCCTGCAAGGCTGATACTTATAGACTTCATGACATAAGGAATGCATAGTAATCCTAGCAGCCCCTCATCATCGTCATTTTTAATATGCACTCAGATCTAAAAGGATGAATTGGTGGTTAACTGAACACACACAAGCAAGATGTTGCAGTTAGGCCTCCCAATATGCAAAATGGCCCATAGGGGGATGCAGAAGTAGAAAAACCAGAATAAGAATAAAGGAATTAAAGAAAAGCTTTAAAAATATCAATATGACATGATGCATTAATGTCCAACAAAACAGGCTTCACTTCTGCAAGGAGACCAGTTTAATGAACATTTTGCAGCACCTGCTTGACATTGGGTTTCCTAGTAGTTTTTCCAGGGTGGGGTAGGAATGGTACATAATGGAAGATAATAGTGATTTTTTGGAATCACTTGTGCACATTTTTAAATGTACAGCCAGTATATACTATCAAGTCATCCTTGGTTAATGAAGTACATAGTACTGCTTTGTATCTTTGCCAGACAGGTTGTACAGAATTAAGCTAAACATCATAGTGTGAATGGGGCTCAGAATAGGTCTAACTAACATAAAATTAGGCACATGAAGACTCATTTACAGTCCTCCCGCAAAGCAAGATATTTCCAAGTGATTCATAAGCAAGTAATTAGTAAATGTGTTAACCCATGCCCATATTAAACTCATGTAAATTAACCTGATGATCTACATACCACATCAGAAATATAAGGCGCTCATTTATAAAGCTGTGAAACGGATATACATCAAAGAAATAATGTACATGTCCAAAGTGGTGTAAAATTAATAGAAAAAAGCAGTGTTTTTCTTCTTTTGTGAAATTTTAAGCTTTGCATCATGATCCCTGAAATCATCCATCAAAACATATAAAAAGACCTAGTTGGTGTATTTATAAAGGTGCATATTCTATTTTGAGCCATACATGCTTATTAATATATGCCATTATTTTAGACCACCTGTATGTGTGTGTGTATATATATATATATATATATAATCATTGGATAAGGACCCGCACTCCAATATTTCGTGAAAAAAGATTTTTTTATTTTAACTTGTGCATCCAACGTTTCGGCCCATGTCTGGGCCTTTATCAAGGATAAAATACAAGTGTTAGTAGGTGCATATTTATACACATGGCCCAACCTTTTTGGGTTTTTTTACTAGTGCTGAATAGGACTTGCGCTGAGCATGTTTTTTTGTCATTTTTCTAACTCAAATCTTTGGTATTTATTATCTATCTATTATCTATTATGTTTAACAGGGAAAATTTGGAAATGTGGTTGTTGTGAGGTAGCTCATTAGGGGTTTGTATACTAGTGTTTATATGAATCCTTGGTTATCAGAAGCCTAGCAGTAACTGAGGTAATAATACCTGTGACCTCTGACTGTCCTGTGTATAACATGCTGATGAATTTGCTACAGTAGCAGTATGGTAGGAAAAATGTGTTATTTTATAAGGGATTTAACAACAGAAAAGGCAGACCAAGTGGAGGCCAGTGGGAGTTTGGTTGATGCAAGGCAGTTTCTGTATATATGAGACAAATAGGTAACTGGGTCTTAAACATAGTTTTCTTGTGAGACCCAGTGATTTATAGTGAGAACAGCGACCATGGAGAAAAATATCAGAACAGTGTAATGCTGAGCAATTCTACATTTGGGAATACAATTCCTAGCAATTGTACTGGATGATGACATACAACTGGATGACATAAAATGCAAAACGGCAACTCCCACATGCAACAACTGAAACTGTTTTCTTTGGGATATAGTTATTTTCTATTATCCTTGCCAATTGAACGAGGACCAATAATAATATGCACTGCTCGGCATCCAAGGCTCAACATTGCCCACGCAAGATTATTTTTCTCTGTAGAATTCTTCAGGATTAACTTCAAACATCAGTACAAATACTTAACCTCTGAATAATAGAGAAGAAAGAGGACACAAACACTCCAGGGGATAGCAGTCCAGGAAATAGCACACACTGAACACTTTTGCTTCTCTAACCCTAACACCCCCCCGATTGAATAGCTGAAGAATAATAGAAAACAATATGTGACCCTACATCAACACTATACCCACACTCACAGCTATGGGGAGGGAGTCCTAAAAAGTACATTCTTCTGTATCCAATCTGTTCTATATGCTGCTAGACTCATTCATCTATGTCAGGGGTCCCCAACATTTTTTATTTGTGAGCCACATTCAAATGCAAAATGAGTTGGGGAGCAATACAAGTATGACAAAAGTTCCCGGGGATGCCAAATAAGGGCTCTCATTGGCTATTTGATAGCCCCTATGTGGATTGGTGTGGACAGAGCCTACATGAGGCTGTGTTTGGCAGTACTCCTGGGTTTTATGCAACCAAAACTTGCCTCCAAGCCTGGAACTCAAAAAATAAGCACTTGCAAGCAACATCGAAGGGGATTGGTGAGCAACATGTTGCTTGTAAGCCATGGGTTGGGGATCACTGATCTATGTCATCAGCCCTATGGGAAGTGAGCCTAGTAGTTCTGGGGGTTTGTTAGCATTTGGAAATTTTTGTTAGGGTTCCCTAAGGTGTTTAATTATGTGCTGGGGGGAGGGGTGCTATGTTATCCACAGCGGAGGAGACAGCATATGTTTATGGTATATTTAAGAGTATGACTTGAATTTTTCACATATGAGTGATGTGAGCACCAACCATTTGTTTTTTGGTGTGTTACCACCATTAATGTGGACATGGTATTAAAAGTTATTGAGATAACAAGGGTGTGGTTTAAATGGGTGTGATTTATAATGGGGAGTGGTCAGCACTGGCTTCCATTATCGTCCCTCAACCATGTAGGTCAGAAAAATTCAGGCCGTCTGTACCACATAACTTGGACAGCACTGCTGTCATCTATGTTTGTTATATTATTTTAAGACCCCTGTTAATTTTAAATTAATGTAACTTTTACCCTTTCAAATGTACTCACCCTTTCTATTGTAAGGGCTTGCAAGTAGGACCCTCTGATCTGATTTTTTACTTTTTAACCTTTGTTTGTTACATTATTTTAAGACCATTGTTCATTATAAATCAATGTAAATGGCTGTGTAACTAGCTTGCACTAAATTAATAAATAAATGTTGATGAATGATAAGGTCAACACCTTCTTACCATTTCCTGAGAAAGGTAACCTATAAAAATATACCAATTCTACCTATCTGATTCCTCTCTCCCCTGTGGAGAGAGCTACTGGTGAATATGGAGTATCGGTGATCTCCTTTATTAGTGTATAATGGAGTATTAAATCACTTTTTAGAATATTGCATTCATTAATTGGCTTCCTTAAGAATAATCAAGCCAATTTAGGAAACTGAAATTTCAAAATAGTGAAAAGTTTTTCTGCTCCTCCTTACAATGCGTGTGCAACAAAAGACACTTGATGTGGACCACAAAAAACGTAATTTGCTATGCCTGGCTGCTTTTCTAAATGTGTTCCATTTGAAAAAGGAATTTTCAGCATATTAACAGGCTTCTTTATTCCCCAGTCCAGCTACTGTTTACATATATTGGGAATTTGTAGTTTTTTATTCCAGTCATGCTCCAATTCGCTGGTTATTTATATGGATTGTATGCAGTATGTTGAGCAAGTGCTTAAGCTGTTTAATTATAGTCCACTTGCTACTGATCATTACTTTGTACATAGACTGATGCAGAATTTTACTTATCTTGGTGTTTAAATGTATGGTTGGTCTTTTACAGTATGTGCTAAACAGTTAATTACTGATGTGTACTGGTCTGATAAATGGAGAATAATTTTATATTTTGAGAATTATTTTGCAGTTGGGAGATCAGAGTGCTACTATCAATTAGCTACAGGCAATGCTCTTATCTACACTCTCACCGATATATATACATTTAGCCTATTTTCCCTTAAAAATCCACCTATAAGCTATACTGCAGCAGGGCTGGGTAGTAGTAAGTTCAGAAAGGTTTGTTAAACATTCAGTATTTTTCCTGGCTGATTAGTAATTCCTTCAGATGTTTAGGGCTGATAAGTAATCAACTGTCATACACGCCTCCTTCTAGCACTCTGCTCTTTTAAAACCCACTTTTTTGTATTCGGCAGAACCCCTGAATCCTTTGCGAAAGATTCGACCGAATACCGAACCGAATCTGAACCCTAATTTGCAAATGCAAATTAGGGGTGGCAAGGGGAAAACATTTTTTACTTCCTTGTTTTGTGGCAAAAAGTCACGTTTTTTCCCTCCCCACCCCTAATTTACATATGCAAATTAGGATTTGGATTCGGTTCTGATGGGCAGAAGGATTCAGCCGAATCCGAATCCTGCTGAAAAAGGCCGAATCCTGGCCGAATCCCGAACCGAATCCTGGATTCGGTGCATCCCTAATTGCATCTGATGATATCAATGGGTGACTGTCACTGCTATATGCCTATGTAGGTTGTAGTCAACTACACCTTTCCTTTCCTACTTTCCACATAACGTGGGCCCTGCCTCGTGTGTTAGAGTCAAGTCCTCTACTGAGCTGTTTAACTGTTTAGCCTAAAATAGCATTACATATATAGTGAATAAAGTACCACCTCTTGTAAAATATAAGGATATTATAAGTTACCGAGGAGTTTTTTGACCATATAAAAACACGTGGCCGAAGTTTTTATACAGGTCATGGAACTCTGAGGTAACTTCTAATATCCTCATATTTTACAACTGGGGGTACTTTATTTATTATAATACACAAGTTTCAATGAGTCATGTGACAGAAATGACTTGCAGAAGGGGACACCTGGCAATGTAGAAAGCTAGGGATCTCGATTAAAAGGCAAATTGTATAAATCACAAATGTCTAGCCTTTCACCAGCTATTGTTAAATTACAGCTCTCAAGAGCTCCTGACAGCCTGATATAAATATTCACAATATCTAACAAATGTTCTTCCCCCAATGAACGGCTCTAAAGTAAATAGAAAGTTGTTTTTATTTTCTACACAGTCAAAATCTGTCCTGTTGCTATTAAAAGCTATATTCTGCTTTGTATTTTACGGTACAAATATTCATTTATGTGAAATAAATGCAGTGTTAACTTGACATCTAATGCCCAGAGCAGTGCATACATGCAGAGCCAAATGCAGTCATATACACTTAGTTTTTTGCAGGGGTTCAGATATACAAAAAAAAAAAAATAAGTGCATATGACTGCATTTGGCTCTGCATGGATGCACTGCTCTGGGCATTAGATGTCAAATTGTATTGTCTTACAGAGGAACCACACAGACACACGCACCTGTACCCACATTGAATCAGTTCAGATATGCACTAGAGACACCCATAAATGAATTTACATTTCTCCATCCCCTCACCCCATGCGTCAACTGGATCCCAAACACTCTCTGTCTCTCTTTATCTTCTCTGACACGCTGAGGTCTCTTTCTGTAAATCCTTGACAGCCACCTTCCTTCTCCTCCCCCCTCCTCCCTGCACTGCTTCAGCCAGGCACTCATTCTGAGAGGAACAAGTTCCCATTCCTAGTGCTGACAGTTTTCATGATTTCTGCAGATGTTTACATTTCTGGTTTGCCTTCATTTAGCTCAGAGTTCAGTCTATGACTGATGGGGGTCACAGAGACACAAGTCAGATTTGTACTAAGGGATTGCAATCATTGCAGGCAGGGTTAGTGTAAGTGAGAGATACTACTAGGGATTATAGGGACACAGTGAATCAATTGGCCCTGGAACTAACTGGTGCAGGGAAAGTGGGGCCCACAGTTGTGTGTGCTGTGGATTGTGACTGGGCTTTTAGCAGGGCATTATATTACTGTGATAAGAACAGGAATAATGAATGCATTACTATATACAATGTCCCTATGAAGGACATTGTATATAGGGGAGAGCAAGGCTGTACATATAGTTATCCACAAAATCTAAATGAGGCATTCTTAACCTAGGGGTCCATACCCAAAATAGCTTCTCCTGCAGTTTAGGATGGATGTCAGTGATCCCTTTTCATACAGTGACACAGTTTACACAATAAACAACTGTAATTAAAATAAGATGAATAATAAATTGTTGGATGGCAAAGCGTTTTCCCAGATAGATAAACAATGATAATTCAAATAAATTGCATATTTCATTGTTGGATGTAAAAGCTGTCTTCCAGATTGAATTATAGCCATCTGAAGCAAAAAAACACTACTAATCTAAATATATAGGTAAATTCCTGCATTCAAACTTTAGCACATCACTATATATATATATATATCTTACCATTGCATCATACTTGAGGTAATTCATAAAATAAGCAGCTTCACGCCCCTTGTAGAAATTGAACCAGATCGTGCCCTGGTACTGATCCCCTGCGTCCAACAGCAGCACATGCTCATGAGTGCTCCGGATCTCCTTGATTTTGGTGAACCTCCTGGCCACCCCAGCATAGCAGTCTTCAGGGTTACCACATTTGCCTGAGTCCTTGTTAGTTTGCTCCACTCGGGCATGGACATCGTTAGTGTGAAGTATGGTCAGCTGGAAGCTGGCAGTGATAGGAGAGCAGCACAGGCTGCAGAGCAGTAGAAGCCACATGGAGAGGTTCTGCATTTCTGTACTGTACTTTTCTACCTGCTGTGCAGTTTGCTCTGGGAGACTGCTCTCATTTACTGGTGCTGCCTCCTACACTTGAAGTGGAAGGCGTGTAGCCTAGGAAGGGAAAGGGGAGGTGGAGTCCAAATCAGATTGCTTAAGATAGTTGGTAGCTCTGCTCTTCCAAATGATAAGCACACAGCACAAGCCTTTTAGATTAAATATACTTCTAGCTGGCAAGATGCAACCACACTTTTCAGATATGTATTGATCCAAAGTGCTAAAGAGAGGAGCTGAAACCAGATGAGTGCCCAGCAGTTTATTCAGAATAAAATCTTTCCCCCCTGTATCTGTGTCAGTAACTAGCAGTGCTTTCTCTGTCGCACATGTGCACCAAGTTCCAACATGTATTTTTATGCATCTAAGCGTACAGCACAGAATAAGCATGGACGTCCTCAAAAAATTTTCTTGGGGGGGGGACAAAGTCATCAACCAAAATCATCCTGTTTTCTGGATGAAGCATTTGTGGACTAAGCCTCTATGTTGTTGCTAAGGTAATGTCAGGTTTGTAAGAAATTCATAAATTGGCAAAGCCTAGAAAGTTGCTCACATCTTAGCTAATTGCCTAACTAGCGGACTGTTTGAGTAGAGAGAAGAAGTGATGAAAATAGTTGAATTATACATAAAACAATAATAGGTGAATAGGACGAACTCTTGTACTTGGGAAACCTTTTTTTCCCTGTGTTCACAGTTTGGCTGCTTAAATGTACATGTAGGCATGGTATAAAGGTGTAAAATAGTATGTACATATATAAAAAAGCACTTGCCATTGGAATTTTGGAAGCAGTGAAAAAATAATACAGGTTAATTTCTTTTTAGGTGCAGCAAAAAGCTAAATAGGGTCAGTGAAAAATGCTAAATATAGCCCCCATGGAAAAACTATCCTAAATACAGAGATATATCTAAGTAAGCCTCTGCTAGAATACAAATATCACATACAAGCATTAGCTAATACAATGGCCACAACCAACCTTTGGTGGCTGCATGATAAATATCCAGGGGCTGCTGGGGCAGTGACAGCAAAGCTCATAATCAGTTTAAAGATACTACACATAGTTTTAAGCTTTTCATTTGCTATATATACAAATAATTCACAGAGAGCAGAATTAATCGCATTACTTTGCCTTCACTATATACTGTATATATATATACAGTATATATATTTTTTTATTTATTTATTTATTTATTCACTATTGTGTAATTTGTAATTTTTAAACTGTGGGTGTGGTTCACGGGGTTGTGAGTGTTTAAATGTTTAATAAGTCTTAAGTTGTTTTATCTTGATAAAGGTCCCAGGTATGGATTGAAACGTAGATTGAATAAAGATATATCTGGAAGAAAAAATCCCTGTGTGCACCAGCATTTACATATTTATATTGTGGAACTTCTGGGAACACCAGGGTATGTGGCTGAACTATAAGTGTGTGCAGTAGCCTTGGAAGATCATCTTCCATCTTACCTTAAGTTGCTGACCATGCTCGTGATAAGAATAAGATGAGATACAGGCAGGGTTTCCTTACTATAGTGCAACATCCTCTGTGCCAACACAAATAGGCTCCAGGCTTCTTATACCACTAATAATAGCAGAGTTTATGCACAGTGTAGAGTACTAATAGGCATTCATAAATAGAACCACATGCTGCCAAACAGAACATAATAGTGCAGTACTTGAGTCATTGCAGACCATTAATGTTACATGTGCATGCAATGGGTGGTCAAACTTTATCAGAATTCACAGCAAATATAGAGTGTGGTTAGAAATTAAATTAATTTAGGGTAAAATAGGATTTTTTTTTTTAAAAAAATTACAATACTTTAAAGGGCATGTAAAGGCAGAAAAATAAAATCCCATTTTTTCTTTCCTTTTTGAAAAAAATATACTTTACTAAAAAAATGTGTATAGTTTTTATAAGAAACCTGACTGTATGCAGTGAAATTCTCCCTTCATTAACTGCTGTGGATAGGAATTGTCAGATGGTTCTTAACTGCTGAGCAGGGAAACAATCATACTTATGAACAGCAGGGGGAGCCCCCGCCTTACTTCCCAGCCATGCAGAATTCAAGCAGCTTTGTTTATGATGATCTCTAAGCACCCCAGACCACACCGAGCATGTGCAAAGTCTTAGTCTTGCAAAGATGTTTAACAAAGTTACAAGAAGGTGACCCCCTGTAGCCAACTTTGAAAGCATAAATTATTTATTTGATTAGGCTTGTGGTGCAGTAAGTTCATGTTTATATTTAGTATACAAAATACAGCATTTCTAGACTTATTCTATATTAGACTTTACATGCCCTTTAAGAGACAGATGAAATTAATTAGAGTCATACCGATATAGGATTCATTATCTGGAAATCCATTATACAGAAAGTATAATTATGAGTATCTCCCATAGAGTCCATATTAATCTAATAATTAACATTTTTAACATTTATATTCCCTTTGTAATAATAAGGCAGTACCTTATCCTTGATCCCAACCAAGATATAAGTAATCCATATTGGAGGTAAAAAAAATCCTATTGGGTTTAATTAATGATTAAATTATTTTTTTTTAGACAAAGTGTGGATATCCAAAATACCCTAGGTCACAATTATTCTGGATAATAGATTCCATACCTGTATTGGAAAGTCAAATAACAGTGTTTTGGATACTAAGTAAGGTTTGTCACTAGCTGCCCTCAGGCCGGGCCACACCCCTCTCCCGATATTGGGGTTGTCTAAAAAAAAAAATTTTCGGCGCTGTATGCGCATGCGCGCTGAGTAGCTCACGCATCACAATAGAGGATCAGGGGCCGGAGGGGGGCCCTGGTGGGCCCCGCCCCCCCAGTCCGACCCTGCCTCAGAGTGCCACATTCAAATAATAAGGTGTAACATATAGCACTATACCTGTCAGTACTATCACCTATTATTGTGTTATGTATAATGCAACATATTTTCATGATTTCTATGCTCAACTTAAAGGGGAACTCCACAAAAACATAACTTAAGCTTTTTGAAAAGTAAACATAATTTCAAGGAAATTTGCAATATACATCAATTAAAAAATATGCAGACTTTGATTTTTAATGGTTTCTGACAGTTCCCTAAGCCTAGCCCCCTGCTCTTCTGCTGATCTTTCTGACTACTTTGCTGTGCTGGCTGACTACTGTTACTTTGTATCAACAGCCAGCTGACCTTAGCCTGTATCCTCCAAACCCCACAATTCCCTGCACATGTGATTTCATAATGCAATGCATTGTGGGTTATATAGTTTCTGCATGCTGTCTGTCAGCTGTGGAGTAGTTGTTACAATTTGTAACATCAGTGTATAGTCCCTCCTTCCCTGCCAGGATTTCAAATGATGCTGAAAGAAAATTGTTAAACAATTGGATCTCAGCATAGAAAATGGCATTTATTCATACTTTTTGAACTGTGATGTGTACATTAGGGGTTTCTGTGTTATGTGGGTCTCTCTATCAAATTTTGGTTGGAAAGCCGGAGTTCCCCTTTAAATATCCCCCAAAGTTACACAATTATGTACATGTCAGCAACTTTCTACGCTTTGCCAATAAATTAATTTAATACAAATCTGGCATTACCTGTATATAGGCTTTACACAGAAAAACAGTTAAAAAAACAGGTCGATTTTCATTGATAACTTCCCCCCCTGGAAAATTTTGGATACCCATGTAAATAGGGGTTTCCTTGTCCTTTACATCTCATCAGCCATCAACTGTGGTCAGAGAATCTGGTAACTATACTGAATGTGAGGATTTTAAGGTCTTTAAAGGGGTTGTTCACCTTCAAACAACTAGTTGGTTTCAGATAGATCACCAGAAATTACGACTTTTTCCAATGACTTTCTATTTTCTATGTGTGACGGTTTTTCCAATATTGAAGTGTAAAGTGTCATTTCTCTCCTTCTGAAGCAGCTCTGGGAGGGGGGGCGCCGATCCTGTAAACTGTTCTAAATGGATACATTTCGTTGATACATTTCTTATCTTTAACCCTGCTGAGCAGAATCTCTGGTTTTCATTACAGGCAGCTATTAGAATTGATACAATTGTTGCTAATACTCCAGAGATGCTGCTGAGAAATGTATCAACTCAATGTTGCAAAATTGTAACAGTTCAGAGTCTGCACCTAAATTACTGATCTGCCAGACTCAAACACCATAGACACGAACATCCACCTTTAAACTTAGATTTTGGAAAAAACGTAAAAAATAAATAATGGAAAGTAATTGAAAAAAGTCTTTATTTCTAGGGAACAATCTAAAAACAAATGAATTGGAAAAAGGTTTTAGAAGGTGAACAACCCCTTTAACCTCAATTGTTTATATTTCAGTTCAAGCCCTCTACTATTGCTAATGCATTCTGACTTCTAATCCACTGCCTGGTTGCTATGGTAACCTGATAACCTTTAAAATTCCAAAATTCCAAGCCTGACAGCTGCATAACAAAAAATGAAAATCATTTTAAAAAGACATAAAAAAAAGAACAGATGCAAAGTGCAGGAAAAGGTTGTCTGTGCCATACTAAAAGATCATTTTGAATTATTGCTTTAATAATAAAATAAAAAAAGTATTTAAGGTTTATTTACTATATTTGGTATAAATATTAAAGTTATAAGGAATTGAATCTAATTTTGTTAAGTGATTTGTATCAGTATTTTTATTTTCATTTCAAAGTGAACAGTAATTCTACAATTTATCTTTTTTATCCTGTGCAACAAATCTGCTGTGTATTTCAAACCTGTATTGGGTAATTATCATGAAAATGCAGTGGAATTTGCACTGTGTTGAATTCTAGCCTCAAAAAAATGAAAAAAGGAAAGAACATCTGTGCTCACTATTTCCATGCAGTACAGTGGTACTTTTATTCATCTGCGCTATACAGGAAATTTAGTAGGAAAAGGATCTTACAATAAAATACCACAAATTGCATGTCAAAAAAAATTGCATGTTACTCAGATCCAACAGGAAATCTATAATAAGTGGCACAACTTTCAGTTAGCTGAAACCAGGACCGCCATCAGAAATCACAGGGCCCCGTACGACAAAATTTCCTGGGCCCCCTGGGCTGCGCCCACCCTAAGCCCCACCCACAAGCCCGCCCTCCCCACCCCACAGGTCCACCCCCTACCACACCGTAAAAACAAAAAACAAAACATTGGTTGCTACGGTCTCCACATGTTAATAAAAAAACATTTGTGGTAGGACCCTACATTAAAAAATATTGGTAGCTAGGACCCCACACAGTAAACAAAAATTGGTGGCCAGGGCCCCCCCATGTTATAAAAACATTGGTGGCCAGGGCCCCCCTTAAACATCTATGTAAAAAAAATTGCCCCCCATAAGTTTTTAAAATAAATTGGTGCCCATGGCCCCCCACACACAACAGGGACCACAAAGGGTTACCTTTAGGGGGGCCCTGCCATGTTGCACTTACTTCATTAGTGTGGCCCACCTGCTGTCAGTGAGCTGCCAACTACAGAAGGGAGGAGGGGAGCACAGGTGGCTGCATCTTCTTCCAGTGACAGCATTTTCTTCCCTTATTGGTCACAGAATTTCAAGTCCTGGTAAAGCTGCATTGTGATTGGATGAGCTGGAGGGGAAGTTCAAACCTCAGCTATCCAATCCCTGAGCAGCTCAACCGGGACTTAAACTCTGTGACCAATAAGGGAAAGGAATGGACAAAAGATACCTCCCCCTGTGCTCCCACCCTGCCTTCTCGAAGTCGGCAGCTCTCAAAAAGCAGGGGGGCCCAGCTAATCAAGTAAGTGTAGCGTGACGGGGCCCCCCTTACCCTCGGGGCCCCCTACAACTCTCCCCCCTGTCCCCCCCTGATGGCTGCCCTGGCTGAAACTCTCAAACCATGTTTTAATTTAAAAAATTCTAAGCTGAATTGAGATTGCAGGATCCCATAGCAACCACTGAGATGTTTATATTCAAACATGTGACCAGTAAAAGGTTCCAAAGTTCCAAGGTTGTGTCCTGGTACTCTTTTTTAATTGGTTACCTTGATTGAATATATTTTCAGAATACATAATAATAAAGAGCTTGCTCCTGATGGAAGAATAGGGTAATGAGATGCTGAAGACAAATAAAAAAAAAGAAATAGAGATACCAAAGGTGGAGATACCACCTTTTTCCATTTAGTTGACTATTCAATATTTTCATAATATAGTAAAATGATTTGTTTTTGGGGGGTTACCGTATATACTCGAGTATAAGCCGAGTTTTTCAGCATCCAAAATGTGCTGAAAAAGTCTACCTCGGCTTATACTCGGGTCAGCGGGCAGTAGCTGAAATTGCAGTCACTTTTAATCATTCCTATACCAACAGTTCACTTGGGGAAAGACTGCAATATATAACAGTTAGCTTTTTAACTACTAGGGGGAACTTTACTAATTGCAATGAAGTGGTAACTTTGTGATTGGTCACAGCCCCTTTATAACATGTGTACAGGGGTGTGCCATTTAGCCTATGAGTAAGTGGCCCAATAGGCACGAAACGTGTTAGGTTTTATGTCCTAATAAATTTTCTACTTTTTACATTTGTTTTCTTATTTTCGGAGACTCTCACATACCGTTTGGACAGAGAGACTGCAATATCCCACAATGCCCTCTGTTGGTTATATGAAAGAATAACAGTGACTGTCATATCACACAGCGCCATCTGTTGGTTATATGAAAGAATAACAGTGACTGCAATATCACACAGCCCCTTCTATTGGTTATATGAAAGAATAACAGTGCGCCCTCTGTTGGTTATACGAAAGATTAACAATGATGGCAATATCACACAGCACCCTCTGCACATGATAGTGGGACAGTGGGACAATGCACACAGTAATCCGTTTGGCAATTCTCTGTCACCATCAACTTTTCAAAGAAGTCCGGTTGATCGCTGGGGGGGTCGCTTTGGCAGAATGTGCGCTGCTGGGAGACAGGGCTGTAGTTGTGTCTAGGCTTATACTAGAGTCAATAAGTTGTCCCAGTTTTCGTAGGTAAAATTAGGTACCTCGGCTTATACTCGGGTCGGCTTATACTCGAGTATATACGGTATATCTTTTAGGTTGTAAGGATTATGTAACAAATTGCAAAGTTTGCTACAAGTCTAGTAACCTGTAGAAACCAGCTGATTGCAGTTACTGGTCACCTGAATAAAATCAAACATCTTATAAGTTAGCACAGGTAACTGCTAATATTACCACTGTTGTGGATGGGCTCCTGCCATGACGCGGGGCACACAGCCGAATTTCCCAGAGTTTCCCCACGGTCCTAATGCCCGACGCGTGCACCATAGAGCTGGGGAACTGTTCATACCCAGTGCTCAAAATGATGCATGCCACCCCTAAAATTTCGGGCCTTATGTTAAAAAAAAAACCTAACCATAGATCCTATGATTGTTTGTTGAAAACAAAATGTGTAAGGCTACCTTCATGTGTAACTAAATAAACCACCACTAGATCTTATACACCTTTTTGGGAGATTGTCTGCTCTATATCGTTGCAAATGAAAACCTAGTTCAAAACTGGACAAGAGGCAACCCTAGTTACTGCATCTGGGCAAACATTAAAGGGGAGGTTCACCTTCAAACAACTAGTTGTTTTCAGATAGATCACCAGAAATAACGACTTTTTCCAATGACTTTCTATTCTATAATGACATTTATAATATTGAAGTGTAAAGTGTCATTTTTCACCTTCTGAAGCAGCTCTGGGGGAGGGGGGTCGCCGACCCTGTAAACTGTTCTAAATGGATACATTTAGTTGACTTGATACATTTCTTATCTTTGTCCCTGCCGAGTAGAATCTCTGGGTTTTATTACAGGCAGCTGTTAGACTTGTAATAGTTGCTAATACTCCAGAGATGCTGCTGAGAAATGTATCAACTAAATGTTGCAAAATTGTAACAGTTTAGAGTCTGCACCTGAATTACTGAGCTGTCAGACTCAAACACCAGAGACACAAACATTCACCTTTAAATGTAGATTTTGGAAAAACAGCAAAAAATAAATAATGGAAAGTAATTGAAAAAAATCTTTTTGAAAAAAGTGGAAGGAGAACAACCCCTAATATACAGTTTATTTTGGCTCATAACAAATATATATATTGTTTGATTCGAAGTCAACGTTGTAGTCGAAGTTCAAAGTAGCCAATTTGATGGTCGAAGTAGCCAAAAAAATCATTTCAAATCCAAAGTTTTTTTATTCTATTCCTTCACTCAAGCTAAGTAAATGGGCCCCTATAGCGTTAAGACTGACACAGGGGAATGTAATAAAAGTCGCAAAGAGCAAAACAATTCGCACCAATAAGACTAAAAATCCACATCTCGCAATGTAATATTGTTCCTCAAACTGTGAATTTTAATTGCGCATTGCGAATTTTAATTGTGCACTCATAAGAAGTGCTTGAAGGTGTCGTAATCTTTTAGAGCAAACATAACGACTTTTTCAGTAAGAAGTTTTATTACATTGACTGCGCATTGGCGCAAACTATAAAATTCGCAAACAGTCTTTCACTGTCGGAAGTGGTCACTAAACAGTTTCCGGACTCGCAAAAGCTATATTAAATTCGCACAAAGCAAAATTTGTTCGCGCAAAGGCATAACTTTTCGCATTGCGAATAGTTTTTCCATTAGCGATTTTTATTACATTCCCCTAACAGTGTTGAAACCAACTCAAAGCTAATAAGAAAATCAATAAAAAAGACCATTCTGAAGCCTTGTCGTACTAACGTATAGCCCACAATTTAATCAAATTAAAAATATTATAAAGAAGAATCTAGTTATTCTAGAAACTGATCCCATATTGAAGCAAATCCTTAAAAAAGGGGCAAAAATACATTCCCAGGTGAATGGAAACAATAGGTAACAAACTAACTCCCTAATACTTGGTTACAAACTAAAGGCTGTTTCAAATGTGGGGCCAATAGATGCATTACTTGCAAATATCTAAAGAAAACATTAGACTTTACTTCTTCCACTAAAATAAGAAATATACAATACAACACTATATCATTTGTAACACAAGAAATGTGATATATTTACTAACATGTAATACATGTCAGAAACAATATGTAGGCCAGACAGGTAGAAAATTGAAAGACAGAATCAGGGAACATGTATCTAGTATTACCAAAGAAAACTGCAGAACCCCAGTAGCAAAACACTTTGCTGAGTGCAATGATAGAAATTTGTCATATTTAAGTGTAATTGCTTTTGACAAAAAAACATCCAATATTCGTGGAGGGAATGTAACCTCAGACCTGTTAAGAAAGGAAGCAAAATGGATTTTTCACCTAGGACTAGACAACCATTAGGTCTAAATTACGATTTTGATATCTCTTGCTTTATCTAACTTTTTTAAAAGGAAGGGAAGGAAGGAAGACAAAGAAAAAAAGAAAAGAAAACCCTTTTGTTTTTTCATATTTCCTTTTTCATGACAGATTTTTTTATATTTTTGTATTTGTATTTATATTTACATTTATATTAAATAAATACTAATAAATTTGATACTCTGTTTGTATAAAAATATATGTATATGCCAGAATAATTATTTGTACTTTAAATGCATTTTAAATAATGAGCCACTAGGGGCAACGACATACAGCTATTCGATGATTAATTATGACTCCGCCTACGGGATTTCGTATTGGCTCTTTCTCCTTTAAATACTTTGGCCCAAATTCACTAAGAATCGTAGTTGCACCAGGCGCAAATTCGCCGCACTTCACCAGGCGTATTTTCGCCAGCGCTCCGCAAATTCACTAAAATCCGAAGTTGCGCACAGGGGTAGCGTACTTTTCGAAGTTGCGCTAGCGTTAATTCACCAAGCGAATCGAAGTTTCGCTAGCGATGGTTCATTTGCATACGGCGCGAAATTCAAATTTCAATGGAGGAACGCGTATCACCACTTCAAATGCCTAGAAAACCTTCAAATCAGCAACTAAAAATTTTATTTTGCCCTACACATGTGCCCACTGTCTAGGTAAGTTACCATGAGTCAGGAAATGTAGGGGGGAAGGAGGGGAGCCCCAAAAAAAATTTCGATCTTTTTCAGCCTATCACCCATCATGTAGAAAACACGCCAGCGTTTTTTGGGACTTAGAAAAAATTTTGACCTTTTTTTGAAACAATCCCTATCTACTCTATTGCGCTTCGCCAGGTCTGAGGTGGCGAAGGAAGTCTAGCGTAAAAGGTAGCGTTCAGTACACTGCGCAAGTTAGTGAATTTGCGTAGTTACGTCACTAGCGAAAATTCGCCTGGTGTAAGGGTGCGAAGTAACACTAGCGAATTTACGCCAGCGTTCGTTAGTGAATTTGCGCAGTAACGAAAAATGCCAAACGCTAGCGAATTAAGGCTAGCATTCGGCGCTTAGTGAATTTGCGCCTTTGTGCGTATTAATAATAAGTTAGCCTATGATTAAGTGCCCTGTGGGGGCACGAAATGCATCAGGCTATTATTTTTTTTATACAAGATGTAAATAAAGATTTTTGTATTACTTTACTAAGATTTTGAGACTCCTAGATTCTACTTAACTTATAAATTTGTTTGGGGTGACGGAATAGTGCCAGCTTCCCTTTTTTAGCAACCCCTTGCTGAGGGTTTGGAGCATGAGCACCCGGACCCCTTATGGAAAGCGATAAGCTTGTCCTTATATTTCTAAAAAGTCCATGCTTTCTAGGATTGTCTTTTTGTGCCCGAGGCCGGGGCCTGGTGGCCTTTCCACAAATCCAGGCCTGACTGTATTTGTGTAAAATTTGTCCACAGTAGTGATTTTATTTTCTTTCCTCAAACATAAACTTTTCTTACTTGAATTCCAGATTGCAAATGGGTCAAGGATAAGATTAAAAAATCGAATGGTACACTGGGCATCCTTGTCTCACAATGCATTGTGCCCAGTATATGTTTAAGGAAGGGCTAGTGACACATGTATACAAATGTGATTAATTGTTGCCCTTTACCTTTATGACAAACTCGTTTCTGGAAAGATATATTTAAGTGGATAAATGCTGAAAAAGCACATATAAGCAAAAGTAATTGTTGCACATGGGCAAAGAATGCCGTCAGCAGTGCATTCAAGCAGATTTTAGACTTGGCACATTGGCAAGGCAGCACTTCCTTAAATTTGTACCAGCATCATTTTATGTGCAATAGATCTTGCTAGACAAATTTAATTGCCTTTTATAAGAAAGTAAACAGAAACTTAGTCTTAGGGGAGTTCTTAGTGTTTCTATAACATATTGTTAATATTTGTAATGAAAACACGCTCGATGATGTGGCTTGAATAATATTATGCGTTTCCATTTTTGCTTAATAGCCAAGACTTTTATTCTAGACTTTAATCTAGAAATTCTATAGAGGAAAAGGGGAAAAAAAGAATTTTGTAAATCCAACTGGAGATGTTTTTTTCTTAGAATGTGTTATATTGCCATCTTGTGGCTATTTTCAGATTTGTCTTTAATTTTTCTGAAAGCGTATTTCTTCAATGAAAGACTAAAGATGTAATTGATGTCAGCACAAACAGGATGATATTTAACAGGGAACTGTCATAATAAATGTACTTATAGCTCCTCTGTGCTGCACATACTTGGTTGTAAGAAATAAAATAAAATGTAATATTAGCCAGGATCAATAATGTTTCTTTTTTGGTTTAAACATTACCCATATTTTCAGCAGCGTTGGAATGAATTCTTAGTGGAATCTAGTGCACCAATATTGTCACAAAACACAAGCTCCTCCAACCTTGGGCACTGTTCCTGAGCTCACTTGCATTTTCTGCAATTGATTGCTTTAGCTTGCTGGCAAATTGGTTTTAAAAAGACCGAAGGGGTCATTTCCAATGTTGCAGTTGGCCAATTTTTTGCACTTTGCCCACTGCAAGGGGTGTGTTAGGTAGCACTTCATATTAGAGATGCCAGGGAGAAGCATGTAAGAGTCATCCCTTACCACTCCCTACATTCCCTTACTGGATCAGAATTAGGCACAGTCTGCATCAGGGCCCTGCATATGCAAATTAGGAGTGGGAAGGGGAAAACATTTTTTACTTCCTTGTTTTGTGACAAAAAGTCGTGTGATTTCCCTCCCCACCCCTAATTTACATATGCAAATTAGGATTCGGATTCCGTTCGGCCAGGCATAAGGATTCAGCCGAATCTGAATCCTGCCGAAAAAGGCCGAATCCTGGCCGAATCCCAAACCGAATCCTGGATTTGGTGCATCCCTACAATATACAGTATATCTGTACTCCGCCACATACATCTGCATATTGTCAGGATACTTTCAGTTTGCTCTCAGAGTCGAGATGTATACCTCCCAACTGTCCCATATTGAGCGGGACAGTCCCTCTTTTGACAGCTCAACCTGGAGTCCCGATTTCTCTGCACTGAACAGCCAGAAAATATACAATGTTTCTAACATAATTAGCTCTTGGCAGAGAGCCCCTTGGGAGAAGTTAGACTCAAAGCTTAAAGGGTAATTCACCTTCATTAGCAAAACTGCAATAAAACATAAAAATTACAGAAATGTGTTCAAACTTTCATAACATGCCAAATTTTGTAAAATGGGCATGGTAATTAGGGGGTGTGGCCGCAAAAAGGGGCATGGTCAAAAAATGTAACCGTGCTACGTGCAGCAATTATTTTTGTCCCTCTTTCCGTTTCCAGAATGTTGACAGGTATAGAGATGAGATTAGGTGATGCCTCTTCTGCACCTCCCACATTCAAAAGAGCTCCTGAATGTGGTAACAGGACTGGCCTCATAGAGGAGTGGCAGAAGTGTTACGCGGGATCCCAGGTTAATCAGAAGCAGGGTTAGGTACAGGCTGAGGTCAAAGGCTGGAGGAAGAGATGTAGAGGCCAGGGTCAGAGGCTAGCAGCGGGAAGAAGGGTCAGGTTTAGGTTTAGGCCAAAGTCAGATCGGGGAGTGCAGTTAAAGAAATCCAAGAACAGGCCAGGTTAAAATGAACAGGAACAACAGGATGAAGGCTCAGTGTCACGCTGCAGAGCTAAGATCACTTCACAAAGCACACAAGTTCTGAGTATCTATTTAAGGTCATGCATGCAAAAAATTTGTGCATGCAAAATGCATGCATGCAATGCATGAACATCATAGCCCACTCACACAGTTACACATAGCTATAATTCAATTTCCGTATATACCCGAGTATAAGCCGAGTTTTTCAGCCCCCAAAATATGCTGAAAAACTGTACCTCGGCAAAAACGGTCGCCGGCGTCCAAGAATAGCCGCCGGCATAAAGAACAGTCTCCAAGAATATTCGCCAGCATCCAAGAATGGTCGCCGGCATCCAAAAACGAGACGCCGGCACCTCCAATGAGAGCAGAAACCCTCAATTTTTTAATTGAAACTTACCAGAAGTTGCTGCATTTCTCTCCCTAGGCTTATACTCGAGTAAATAAGCTTTCCCAGTTTTTGTAGGTAAAATTAGGTACCTCAGCTTATACTCGGGATGGCTTATACTCGAGTATATACGGTATATACTAATGAAGTGCAACTGCACTTTTTTAGCAGTTCTTTTAGAAAAATAAGAGTATTTATAAAAATAAATGGACTAACATTTCAGGCTAGATTGCTAACGGAGACATTAGTCCATTTTTGAATAAATGCTCTTCTTTTTCTATAAGACCTGTGAGTGCGGTTTCATTTAATTTCCTTATAATATCAGGGTCACTTTAGGCCCTTGCTGGATTCTAGGCAAAGATCAATTTTGGTGGCCCCCAGTTTTAGCCTCTCAAGTTTTCCACTATATAAATCACTGCAGTTAATCGAAAATACGGTTAGTTTTTTTTGCTTTGCTCGTCAAACCCTTCCCTCTTAAATATTTAGGGATATTTTACTGAGCCAGAGTGCTTCACTAACTATCACACACTATATGACCATTTTCCATATCTGCCTGTTCTGTACCTGATGTCCCTTTATAGTTTTTCCTTATAGTTATCCTGAAGAAACAACTAGGATCCACAAATTTCTGGGAATATTACCGGTTCTGCAAATACATATTTTAAAATTGCACTTCTACTATAGGAATTGCTGAGCCACTTGCAAATACATGTTTTTTCCATATCCTATTTAAAGCGAAGGAGACAGACCCTTTTGTCATTCAGAATCAATCAGAGTAAACTATAAGGAAAGCTTGTTCCTGGCTACTGTATGTTCATATGGTATCAGGATCACAAATTAGGACTGAGAACAGTTTTCAGGATTAGGTATCAGAATCAGTTATCAGATTCAAAATCAGGAATCAGGATTAGAACAGAATCAAAAATGTTAAATGTTGGCATTATTATGAAGGTCCAGTAGTCTGTATCAAATACTAACTGCAATTGCATCTAATCAAACCCTGGTCACCTTACACTAAGGCGCCCATTCATTAAAATCGAGTGAAGGAATAAAAGAAAAAAAACTTCGAATTTCGAAGTGTTTTTTTGGCTACTTCAACCATCGAATGGGCTACTTCAACCTTCGACTATGACTTCGACTTCGAATCGAAGGATTCAAACTAAAAATCATTCGACTATTCGACCATTCGAAGTACTGTCTCTTTAAGAAAAAACTTCGACCCCCTAGTTCGCCACCTAAAAGCTACCAAGCTCAATGTTAGCCTATGGGGAAGGTCCCCATAGGCTTGCCTAACTTTTTTTGGTTGAAGGATAATCCTTTGATCGTTGGATTAAAATCCTTCGATTTGTTTGATTCGAAGGATTTAATCATTCGATCAAACGATTATTCCTTCGATCTAAGTATTTGCACAAAATCCTTCGACTTCGATATTCGAAGTCGAAGGATTTTCATTCCCCAGTCGAATATCGAGGGTTAATTAACCCTCGATATTCGACCCTTGATGAATTTGCCCCTAATATTTGAAATATATAAGTAGATGACTTCTAAACAGCCTGCAAGGTTACAAATCCTTTAGCCCCAAAGAAAAAGTAACATGAACCGTGCAAGAATATTTGTCAGCACAAATATATATTTCTAATCCTGCTTTAAAGTACTTTTTAAAAAAAAGTTTTCATTCTACTGACATAATTATGCCATGTATGTGTACAAGCCACTAGAGAGCACCAAAATCTTAAAATAAAGCTTTTTTGAAACAAGTTGTAAACGGAACTCCACATCCCAATTCTAAAATACGTAATTGAATTTCAGTATCCTTTGTATTTTTTGTATTTCTTTCACAGTGAAAACAAGTACACATATATAGCACCAGTCCATCTAGTATACTGCTGGAGACATGTTGCTTTTTGATCATGAGACATGCATGATGTCCTGTAAGTAACATAGTAACATAGTAACATAGTAAGTAAGGTTGAAAAAAGACACATGTCCATCGAGTTCAACCTTTTTTTTTTTTATATATTAACTACCTATCTGCCAGTTGATCCAGAGGAAGGCAAAAAACCCATCTGAAGCCTCTCCAATTTGCCTTAGAGGGGGAAAAATTCCTTCCTGACTCCAAAATGGCAATCAGACTAGTCCCTGGATCAACTTGGACTATGAGCTATTTCCCATAACCCTGTATTCCCTTACTTGCTAAAAAGCCATCCAACCCCTTCTTAAAGCTATCTAATGCATCAGCCTGTACAACTGATTCAGGGAGGGAATTCCACATCTTCACAGCTCTCACTGTAAAAAACCCCTTCCGACTATTTAGGCGGAACCTCTTTTCTTCTAATCGGAATGGGTGACCTTGTGTCAGCTGGAAAGACCTACTGGTAAATAAAGCATTAGAGAGATTATTATATGATCCCCTTATATATTTATACATAGTTATCATATCACCCCTTAAGCGCCTCTTCTCCAGCGTGAACATCCCCAATTTGGCCAGTCTTTCCTCATAGCCAAGATTTTCTATACCTTTTACCAGCTTAGTTGCCCTTCTCTGTACCCTCTCTAATACAATAATGTCCTGTTTGAGTGATGGAGACCAAAGTGTGTAACAATAGGTTTATTATGGTAAAATAGTTTCACTGCTTTGACATAATGCTATTAAGCATTGGACTTTTTATAGCAAAATACAGTTTTACAAGTATAAATGTCATTGGGATTTAATTAATGATTGTGAAGTCAAAAGCAATTACAATACTGTTTTGTTCTTACTAATGTCTTTGTCTTTTGCAATACACTTGTTAATATGGAGCGCTCACCTCACAGATACACACTTTTTTTAGTGTCAGGTGCTGAACAGGAACCCCCACTCCTGTCGCTGGGTCATAACAATATGCGAAAAAGAAACCAGCAGCACATTGTGTTAAATTGCAAAATGCACCAACAATTTACTAAGCCCACATCATCCAAATAGGCAACTTTTTGGGCATACCAGGCCCTTTATCAAGCCTGGTAGGCCCAAAAGTTTGCCTGTTTGTATGATGTGGGCTTAAAAAATTTTTGGTTCACTTTTGTCTTTTGCAATGTGATTTTTTTGTCATAACAGGATTCTATTAAAGTAACAGGATTTTCTTGATTAAAGGGGTTATTCACCTTCCAACACTTTTCAGCTCAGTTGATTTTTCAATTTTTTTCATAAACCAAATACATTAAAGTCAATGGTGTTTTTTCTTATGGCGACTTTTTTTTATCTTGGCAACAATTATGTCTCAGTGACTCTAGTCTGACCCACACCCAACCCAAACCTGCAAAGTTTGGCCAAAATTCAACCCGAACCCTCCCAAAATGATCATCAAGCCACGGGTCACTGCAGGTTTCGGGTCAACCTACACATCACTAGAGTGGGTCACCGACTCCCTAAATTGTTCTAAGTTGATACATTAGTTTGAATTACTGAGCTGCCAGACACAAACACCAGAGACAGAGACGTTAAACTTTAAACTCAAATTTTATAAAACGGGGAAAAAATACAGCATGGAAAGTAATTGAAAAAAGTCTTTATTTCTGGTGAAAGTGTTAGTTGCTATCAGCATTTTGAGATTGCAAATGTTATTAAAATGTATTCCATATATTATG
Source organism: Xenopus petersii (assembly GCA_038501925.1). Lineage (NCBI taxonomy): Eukaryota > Metazoa > Chordata > Amphibia > Anura > Pipidae > Xenopus > Xenopus petersii. The sequence continues at coordinate 71,626,831 of CM076681.1, read as the reverse complement.
TGCTGTGATTCAGCAATAAGATTTCTGTATTAAGGTTTATCTTTATATAGACTGTGTGCATCAGTATACCCCATATAATCTGATAAGGATGCACCCTTTTAGAGATGATGCATGTCTCTGTTTCTTAAAAAATGAAGTAGGTGTTTGATTGTATCCAAAAGTAGCAGAGTACCAATGAAACGTACATGCTCGCTAGCTGAACAGTTACAGTATGATCAGCATCAGTATGAAGCATATTTGTTACTTCTACATGGTACCAAAGTACAGGTATGGGATCCATTATCAGAAAACTCTTTATCCAGAAAGCTCCAAACTATGCGAAGACCATTTCACATAGACTCCATTTTAATCAAATTATTAACATTTTTAAAAACTGATATACTTTTTCTCTGTAATACAAAAACAGTCCATTTTACTTGATTTTAACTTAGATATAATTAATCCTTATTAGAGGCAAAGCACTCCTATTTGGTTTATAAACTGTTACATTTTTTTTAGCTTTCGGTTTATCCACCCCCGATCTGAGGGTCTGGGGTTGGTGCATCTGAACCACCGTTTCAGTGCGACTTGTTTATTAAATTTAGTTGTTTGTGGTACTTTCTTGATTGTGATTGAAATCTTCCCCATTTATAACAACCCTCCGTCTCACTAGACCCAAGTGCCTTTGAGTCCTACAAAATAGGAACTAGTTATTAAAGATTAAAGAAGTGTCCAGCCTGCACTCAGGGCCGGAACTAGGGGTAATCAGAGTAGGCACTTGCCTTAGGCGCAAAGCTGGGATGGCACCAGGCACGTACCTCCTCTGTCTCCTACCCCAAATCGGGTTCCCTTCTCTGCCCGACTCTCTGCATTTCTTCTTACTTTTTGCGCTTCAATTCACGCATGCACACTATATCGCAAATGTGTGCATGCGAGCCCAAATTTGCACATGCGCACCCGAAACAGGCGCCGTGACTGCCGGGCCTGCCTAGGGCGCCTGCCCAGCATGGCCCGGCACTGAAATCTTTCTTAAATTGAATAAAAAAAAGTATTTTATATATCTAAGGGGTTAATTAATAATTATAGAATAAATTCATATACATAGTGGAATAATTTCAGACATATAGACTGCTAAAATTATTGACAATTTGATGCCTTTATTGAGACATTATTGGGTTAATGTGCTATAATGGATGATGCGCTCTGATAATGACATGTAGGATACTCTTAAATAAACTCTACCGCCACCTTTGGTAAGGGGAGGGGAATCCGCGAAGGAACGTCCTGATGACACTTTTGTAGGTGTCGGATGCAGTAACCAATCGGTTTAGACTTCCTGGTCAGGATCATGTGAGATTGCTAGAATGACGCATCCTGACGCCGAACACGGAAGCTATTTTCGGAGCGCATCCGAAGGGACTTACCATTTCGCCTTGATAAAGCTATTTAGCGAAACACGCGTTGGCGAGTTGCTATCTTCTTTTATTTTAAAACTTATCTCTTTGGGTTACTACGAGTGGTTTGGGTCATCCATTGTTGCTACTATCTATCTAATATCTTTGAATACTCTTCTTTACATTCTAAGGGGCCGATCATTTGTGGCTTTTTAGGTATAGCATAGCCTCTTACAAGATCAGGGTGAGCTAAATACAAGGCCACAGTCTCGGTTACCCTGTACTGCCTTCATCTTTGTGGTGTCCCAGCCTTAGAAAAACGAACATGCAGTTAGATTTGGGACAGCTCCACCCTCTATTTTTTCATTATGTCCTCTACTTTACTGTATGATAGTGGCACTTTGTTTGATCCCGATCCTAACTACTGGTCATAATTTAATTTAAATTGGATCTCCTTTTTATGCAATTGTCTAATTAATAATTGACGCTTATCGCACTGCACTTTATATTTATTCTATCTGAATTAATTAATTTCTTTATAGAACATCAACTTCTTAAACTCACCCTATTTCGTATAATTAATTGGCATTTATCTATGAACTGTTGACATCCTTTATTACACCTGAGCCTAATCATGAATTTCAAATGAACTGATTGATAATTTTTTAAATTTTTCAACCTGGCTATCTTCCATTTGATATATGCACTAAATATCACTTTATAATTATAATTCATTTAAGAATTGGCCTGGGAATTGATCTGGGAATTGATTGGGTTATAGAAAATTGTTGATGAATTAAAAGACCGGCACAGATTGCACTTTAATTTAAGAATTGCTATTATTATTTATATGGTAAAAAAGTAATTTATAACTAGTTAGCAAATTAGAGGTTACCAACGGGGTACTTTTCTATTCAAATTTTTATAGTATGTTTAAGTTGAATCACATTTCTTTTAACTTTGCTTTTATACAAGGGAATCTGTGTCTGTTTCTGGGATATTGGAAAAACAGGTGGCCTTGAACCATTAATAACAAAAGGTGAAGTTCCAGAATTTGCATGGTGGGTGGTAGACATCCATGAAATTCTTCTTGTAAAGGCATCTCTGAAAGCAGGTTGCCTAAGCCTTGGTAATGGTGAATGGTTAGATGTGCCAATCATAACCAGATGAAGACTTACTTTCTCCTGTGGTCTTCGAAATATTGTATCTACTGATTTTAGCAGTTCTCTCAGACGTACTCCCTGTTTTTGGGAAGGGGGAACATGAATGAGAAGTTTATTCATTGGTTTAGGAAGTGCTTTTTCAGAGTACTATAAACTATTAACATCTGCATTAGGAGTCTGATGATTATTTTCAATAGCCACTTGATTAGTTACTTTAACAAAAGTGTTTTATTTCTATTCTGAGTGTTCATTACTGTTCATTGCTGATTGTTTTACATTGGCATTTAACTTCTGCTGTGTAGTTGTATTTGGTGGTTACAAAAACACCACTTCTTTGCCTGCAAATATTGGAGCTACAATACACAACCAAGATAAAGTTCAACATTTTTAACGATTCTAAAAATATCATATATAAGTAGTATTAAGTTAACAGAGTTTTAGTCATCAGTGCTATAAACTATATAGTGAACAATGTACCCCCTACTGTAAAATATAAGGATGAGTCACCAAAAAATTCCATGACCATGTGTACTGTAGGCACAAAGCTGAAGGTCAAATGCTTTTATACAGGTGATGGAATGTTGAGGAGACTTTTACCTACATATTTTGGTAACAGCTGGACAAATACATGTTACACACATATCTTATATGATATTGTTTTTTAATTATGAGCACAACAGGCATATCCATTTCTAATTAAAATTAATTAGACTAACAGCTTTAATACATTACATTTTAATACATACATTTCCCAATGTCAGAAACATTTTTGTACCTTCTAAAATATTTTTACATTACATTTTTTTTACATTTGTCTAACACTTCTAATCAAAAGCACATGTATAATGTTCATTCTCATTGTTTTCACTGGTGGTCACATGACCCAAAAATACCTGCACACAACCTGATTACCATTTCCTCTAGGAAACTGTACACTTCCTGGTTACCATGTGCATGGTGTAAACACTACTTTTCCTCTTTGGCTTGCTGTCAGTAATAAAGATTGCAAGTTGCCACAAACACTAAAATGTGTATTTATTTTCTTACCAAGTTCTGATCTGTGCAGTAGCATTTTTCTACTTGAATATGCTGGCAGATCCCCCGTGATTTCCCATTCTGCCACATCTGCTTGTCAAGTAGAACATCTGTTACATATGACCCTATTTAAAGCTGGGCTCTAAAATTGCACATTAAAGTTTGCACATAATAGTTCTCTTACACCAGCGTCTGAAGAAATATTAAATGACCCCTATATTTTACTGTATATACTGTTTGCCATTCACCAAGCAAAAGGCTAAGATAGCATAAACAGCACAGCATTAATTCTTCTATTAATAGTAAAATCAAACTTTTCCAAGTGTTTGACTAACACAAAAGTAGCTCTAATGGAATCTTTTTTGTAGAATTGTTGGTAGTTTCTACCCAGAGCATTTTAGCAGGTAAATTCCATTTATCAGAACCCTTTTCCTGTAAATGCAGAGGCAAAATAGTTTATACACAAATAACAAATCATACAAATTTACTTACCTTTAAAACTCCCTTTTTTTCTGATGTCTCAACAGTTTCTTCTGAAGTAAATAGTACAAAACTGTAACAGGAGATGGTCTATTGTTCACCAATGTATCTGGTGAAATAATGTATCTGGTGAAATACCGAGATCCAAGGATTAGCTCATGTAATTTAAAACAATGAGAACAATGAACAATGAGCTCAATGAGTAATGTCTGATTTTGTTGCGATGAGACATATGTTGTATAAGAAATTAATACAAATAAATCCTCTTATATTCATGGATTCTAAGTCTGCAGTATAAATCATAATGTCAAATGATATGTACATATATTTATATATATGAATATAAAATTATATATATATATATATATATATATATATATATATATATATATATATATATATATATATATATATATATATATATATATAACTAGCTAGGTGCACTCAGATGGTGGCCATGGTGATGCCTAGGTGCTGGAACAAAAATTTATATCTATAAAGCAAAAAAACTTCTGCACACATACAGTAGGTCTTGATAAGTGAAAAAAGCTGGTAGATTTATTTCAACGTTTCGTCTTACAAACTCAAGCCGTCATCAGGACGGCTTGAGTTTGTAAGCCGAAACGTTGAAATAAATCTATCAGCTGATAACTGGTTACTGATAACCTTTTCTCATTATGTCCAGTGTTATTTTGAATAAATGCATTTGCCTTCTCTAGAAATTCTCTAAACAATGGCAATTCAGTGAGAGTTTCTTTCTTTTATTATATCATGCTTTGCAAGTAACAAGGTGTTATGAAAACAGAAAAAGAGCATGGCTTTAATGATTTCCTGTATTTGAATCCAAACATTTAAGCAATACAACTCCTTACTATGGTTATTATCATCTCATAACACCTGCTGTTGAACTCATAACTTCCAAAGTGTAAATGTGCAAATACAAGACATAGTTGTGGACAAAAAATACTTTCCAAAAGCATCACAAAAGCTGGTAGGGAATCTGTTCTACATCTTTTAGAACTGTACGCTATGATAAATAGCAGCAGACCAAAAACAGGTTTCTAACATTTCATGTACCCGTATTTACAGCTCTCAAACACGGGATAAAAACACTCACCTGGGCATATTTTATTATTCCTTATAAAGTATGTGCAGAAAAATGTCACTTTAAAAATGATGGGGAGAATTTTTCATTGTTTTGCCTTAGTGAGAAGCCCTATGCACTACATTGTTTTAAGCTGGCCACAGACACAAAGATCCGATCGTACGAATCAATGTACGATCGGACTTTCCCATCTCCCGACCTGCCACTAACCATTCAGATCAAAGTCTTACCATTCCGACCAAATAAAGTAGTGAAAGAACCGAACAGCCGATGTTCTGTCCCTGACAGCAATCGTACGATAGACAAAGCTAGTGACAGTCTCCCACTGAAAATTGTACAATCGGCAATACACGCAGAGATATTACCCGCAGCCAACAGAAATTTTCTAACCTGTCCGATCAACCAAACGACCGACCTCCGACCGGACAAAAAATGACGGGACTTTCCACACAGGTTCCGAAAATTGTACGAAGCCTCGATTCGTACGTTGAGATCTTTGTGTCTATGGCCAGCTTTATACCAGGAACCTAGGAATGTAGTTTTTATTACTATGCTATGTACAGATGTACGAACGATGTACTTGGGGTGATGGGATGAAAACGAATTTTTTCTAAATTTGTGGCTGTGACTGCTCAGTACATTATACTTTATGTATGTAAGTGGTAGGGGCAAAATCACTAAAGCGCAAAGCGTCTAATGGTAGCGCAAATTCGCTAGCATGATGTTAATTTCGTCACTTCGCTGATTTACTAACGGGTGCTGGCATAAATTTGCTAGTGAAGTGGACCTATTCTAGCGCTACTTCGCACCCTTACGCCAGGCGAAGTTGCACTATGGTGAAAGGACGTAACTACGCTAATTCACTAACTTGCGCATTTTACTGAACATTACCTCTTGCACCAGACTTGCCTTCGCCACCTCATACCAGGCGAAGTGCAATAGAGTAGATAGGGATTGCATCCCAAAAAACGATGGTGTCTTTTCCTTTTTTAAGGGTGATAGGCTGAAAAAGATTGTACATTTTTTTGGGGGTACCCTCCTTCCCCTCTACATTTCCTAACATATGGCACCTAAACTATACAGTGGGCACATGTATAGGGCAAAATATTTTATGAAGCTTTCCCAGGCTTGTGTAGTGTAATTTATTTGTTGCTACATATACGTCCATTGTACTTTAACTTGGTGCCGTATGCAAATTAGGCATCGCTAGTGTAACTTCGCTTTCCTTGACGAAGTAACGCTAACTTCGCTACCGTTCGCCTCCCTGAGTGCAACTTCTGATTTTAGTGAATTAGCGGCGCCCTGGCGAAGTGCGACAAAGTGTGGCGAAGCCTGCACTAGCGCAACTCCGCAGGTTAGTGAATTTTCCCCGTAGTGTTTCTATCGGACAGAAAAGTGCAGTGGTCCATCTGCTAATGTTCATATCCCAGAAGTGTGTGCTTCTTGCTTAGTAAAGAAGTCCCACATAAGAGCACAGACTGAGTCTGTAGGCATGGAAGCATTCTTTACAAGAATATTAGTAAGATGTCTCAAGAGATAAACCGTATCCTATGTACTCTGTTCCCCTATATTATTTTAGTTTGCATATATTATTGGAGTTTTGCATAAATAACATTATGGGGTTGATTTATCCCCATTTATCAATAAATTTCCACAGAAATTGAACTGAGACTTTTTCGGATTTGATGCCCAAAACCACAAAGTCTTCGGATATCTTCAAAATGTCAAGTGGACATGAGCCATTGACCTCTACATGAACTTGGCAGGTCTGTGTTGGAGTACTTTTTTTCCTACAAAAAAATGGTGGTTTTTCCCTTTAAAAGTATGACCAGAAAAAATCAGACTTTAAATAAATAAACCCCCTTAGTCTGTATTGGATGCAGTTTATAGAATTAAATAGTAATTTGCAAATCTGTACCATGGAAAATTCCCAAAACACATTGAAGTCAATGGCTGTTTTTTGCAGTGTCTTAATACATGCAAAATACATTGGATTCAATTACCTTTTTTCGCAGCAACTTTTTCTGCAATATATACATTGGAGTCAATCAGTGTTTTTTGCTTTGACTTTTGTCTCGCAAAATACACCAAGGCCATTGTGTATTTTGCCTTGGCAGTTTTTTACCAGTTTCTCATGTAAATATTTGCCAGTGGCAAAATTTGGGATTTCCCCTAGATGTCTGATGAGAAATGTCGCTTGTCAATAGAATTAAATACATAGTTAGTATCTATAGTATCTATACTAAATACAGTATATATTTTTCTAAAAAGCAAACATATTGACTTAAATCCGCTAAAGCTTGCGTGGTAAGAATGAAGTAAAAAAACAAGAAAATGAGGAAAAACATTAAATATTTAGAGGCAGAAATTTCTTATATTTAATTAAAATAATCCTGTGAACAATTCTATGGTGGTGCAGATGCTCCACACCAGAAAGTAGCTGACAAATATATCTCCTTACATCTCTTTACTCCAGTTTCTGTTTGTCACATATCATGTTCATGAGGTCCCCTCCTAAGCATAGCTCCATCACCATATAGTAAGAATTCTCAGTCTCCAGAGTTTCATAAAGCTGAACTATATTGGGATGTTTTATCATCTGATGTATCCGGGGCTCCCTCTTTGTTTTTTAAAACATAGGAATCTTGTTTTGCTTTCTTTTTATCAATGACTTTCATGGCTACCTAGAACAAAGAAAACATGTTAAGTCACTGAATATTCCAACACATAGGATCCCAGGGGGTGGCCCTTAATTCTTAAAATGGCAATTTTCTATTTAAGATGATAAGATTAGCCAATGGCACATACTATTAAAAAAAGTATATTATGAAATGATTTAGGGTTTTACATATCAGATGTTTATGCATTATATTTTTATAGAGACCCATATTTTATAGGAAGCCCAATACTAGGGTGAAACGGGAGTCGTTAGAGCTGTGTGGAAGCTCTTGGTAATTCACATGCGCACTTCAAAAACCACGACCGGCACATCAATCAACAACCACGGAACAACACACAGGGAAAATGAGATGTGCCTGCTGGTCGCCAAGTGCGATTAAAAAGTCGATCCGTGAGTATGATGATGATATGGTGCTGCCTTAAATTGACGGATTGTCCTTTGGTAGTGAACTTTGAACCAGCTACTATAATATAATAAGCTTAAATTTCCCTTATATATTATTTGCTGGAACTGCATGGAAAACAATTGTTTGAGGGTCCTGTTGGAATTGTGTCTTTGGATTTAATTGGTTGCATCTACAATTCCCACATACTGAGCCACACCGTGCACAATTACTAGCTAATGTGCGTTATCTGGACATCATTTAATTTTGGGTGTCTGGACTGGACATATTATGAAAAATGAACTAATTTATAACTTGCAGTTAAGATAAGTTAATATAAGCTTACATGTTTTCTACATAAATAAAGAAAAAAGCTTGGGTGCTGGTGTGACAATTTGTATTTAATGTGCACTGGGAGCTCCCACTATAGATTCTATTGATGGTACTATGTGTTATTAATGTGTTAAGTATGGTGAGTTTATGCTTCAAATGTACCTTATGAATAAAAATGAGCTTTTAAAGGTATTATTTTTATTATTAACATGTATTTATATAGCACCAACATACTGCGTAGCACTGTAAAGTAAATGTGATTATACAACTAAATCACATGAATTCTATACATAAAACATATGGAGTTACATACATCACAATCAATACCGGTACAAAAGGTGAGGGAGGCCCTATGCAGAAAGAGCTTACACTCTAAAGGGAAGGGAGTAATACACAAGGTGTGGGAGTTGGCAAGATCGAATTAAGTGGGTGAGGAATGTTGTACTGTATGTGGTATTGCATTTGGTAGTTAAGCAGAGTGAGGGTAGGCTTCTCGAAAGAAGTGCGTTTTAAGAGATTTCTTGAAAGCAGAAAAGTTGGGAGAAAGTCGGACAGACCGTGGGAGAGAGTTCCAGAGGAGGGGTGCAGCCCTTGCAAAGTCTTGAATTTGAGCATGTGAGGAGATAATGAGGGAAGAGTTGAGTAGCAGGTCAGTAGAGGAGCGTAGTAAGTGGTCGGGTGAGTATATAGAGATGAGTTCAGAGATGTAGGGTGGGGCAGAGTTATGAAGTGCTTTGAATGTCAGGGTCATTAATTTGAATTTGATTCTGAAAGGTAGCAGAAGCCAGTGCAGGGATTGACAGAATGGCGAGGCAGAGGAAGAGCGGTTGCTGAGGTGTATGAGCCTCGCAGCAGTGTTCATTATGGACGGAGAGGTGACAGTCTCTGGAGGGGAAGGCCAATTAAAAGAGAGCTACAGTAGTCTAGACGTGATATGACAATAGAGTGAATAAGAATTTTGGCAGCATCTTGGTTGATAAATTATCGTATTTTGGATATGTTTCTCAGGTGGAAGTGACATGATTTAATAAGTGACTGGATATGAGGAGTGAATGACAGGGCAGAATCTAGGATAACCCCAAGGCACCGGGCCTGGGGAGAGGGGGTGATAGTGGAATTGTTAGCTATGATGGATACTTCCGGGATGTTACTGGTGTTAGTTGGAGGAAAGAGAACCATTTCAGTTTTAGAGAGGTTTAATTTAAGGTAGCGTTGCAACATCCAGGTAGATATAGCGGACAGGCAGAAGGAGACGCGAGTTAGGAGTTCTGGCTTGAGATCAGGAGATGAGAGATAGATCTGAGTATCGTCAGCAGGTACCCTGAAGAGTGCTGTACTCATGGCTTCTGTGTTTGGTCACTGGTTATCCAAGCTTTAGATTAATTGGCAGTGCATTTAGGGGCAAATTCACTAAGCGCCGAAGTGCCTAACGCTAGCGTCAATTCGCTAGCGTTGGGCATTTTCGTTACTTCGCAAATTCACTAACGAACACTGGCGTACATTCGCTAGTGTTACTTCGCACCCTTACGCCTGGCGAATTTTCGCTACGGACGTAACTACGTAAATTCATTAACGCGCTCAGTGTACTGAACGCTACCTTTTATGCTAGACTTCCTTCGCCACCTCAGACCAGGCGAAGCGCAATAGAGTAGATAGGGATTGCTTCAAAAAAAGTTCAAATTTTTTCTAAGTCCCATTATTATGGGTGATAGGCTGAAAAAGATCGAAAACTTTTTTGGGGCTCCCCTCCTTCCTCCCTACATTTCTACGTATTCCTCCATTGAAATTTGAATTTGGCGCCGTATGCAAATTAATCATCGCTAGCGTAACTTTGCTTCGCGAATCAACGCTAGTGCAACTTCGCAGCCTTACACTACCCCTGTGCGCAACTTCGGATTTTAGTGAATTTCCCACTTAGACTCACATATTTATTTTATAGAGACCTGCATTGGTTGTGGGTATGTTTATCATTTAAGGAAGATATACATATAATTACTAGTTTGGTTTTCACTGTAACCATCCATCCCAGAGGTAGATTCATGGTTTACCCCAAGTGGCTTATATATGTATGTTACCAGTATAAGCCTTTCCACTCAACTTCGTGTAGGGCAACTGCAGGATATAATTGACTTAAAGTGACTATACCAGCTCTAGCCTAAAGCAGACTTGTGAGACCTTAACCTTTTATGCTTATGTACCCCTGTCCTAAGTTAGTATCCAAGAGAATGTCCTATGCCCACAGAATGGTGAGTAGAACCATATGATTAAAAAATGCATAGCCAGTAAAACTATGAGCTGTCAATCCCACAAGAGAATACCCATCCAGCTATTCCAAAGAATACTGCATATCAAAATGATGAAACATTATTGCACACTAAATAACTGTTACAGTTTATTAATACATTGAGAAATTGTCATAGGAGAAGGCCAACACTTTTTAATCCATGAAGGGTTTGAATCGGGACAAAAAGTGATTTTGCAAAACAGAGATAAAATTACAGAACCACCAGTTATTCACATATCACATGTGCATATACCACTACCATTGCTTTAATTCTGCTCATGCTGTCAACACCATCAATAGAAGAAGGTAGTGTGTCTAATTTATGGAGCTCACTAAAGTAAAATACAGTGGAGCTCAATTAGGAAATGGCTGTAAAAACCTTTGGCGGATGTTGCCATCAGTATGGTTTCTTGATACAAGTGGCAAAATGTTAAACTAATAATACAGGCCACACAACTGGCATCATTTTGCAAGAGTCAATAACCGGGGTCTTCTTTTAAATTAACTTTTTGTTAATTTCTCAGCATAGTTTTGCGTGCATAATAATATTTACACTAATAGCATAACCCATAGTAATCAATCAGATACCAATCATATTATATTACCGATGTGTTTATTTCCAGGAGTTACAGGGCTGAATTTAGGAAATTTTTACCTCTGTATCTGTAATAGAGGGGCCGCATGGAAGTAGGTGGTGCTGTGCTAACCATCTCCCTTTTGTTTATACAAAAGATGCTTAGGTTTATAGCATTAGATAGAACTTGTCTTTTGAATTCTATATTGCCATAAAACTCAGCAGGAAATTATTGTGAACATGTACTCGCTCTGAACATAAAAATAAGCACAAAACAAGAAACAGTAAATTATATAGCTTTTATACATCTTGTAATACATACCTCGCTGTTACTACATAGGGTTTAGGATGGCATTGCACCTTTTCAGATGAGAACCAGGAATCCTGTTTCGTGCAACTACCTAACCCAACCGTTTTCACCATGACTGGAAAGTTGAGAGTGACACTGATCCAATAACCTCACTAAGCTTTACCCACAACAACCTTAAAATATGTAAAAGAGAGGGTTCCTGTCTGTGACCATTGAATGAGCAGTATTACATCTATTCTCCTGCTAAAACACGAAATGGATCATGATTGGCATGTAGTGGCTTCCAGTAGTGGTCACTGCCAGTGACCAGAGAGTGATTGATAATGGTGAGCAGTATCTTGCAATTAAATATTGTATATTCCATCAGCCAGTCTATGTGAGCCATGGCAGTATATCAGTACAAGCAATGTAACATGCACATTGTAACAGTGATGAGCATATAAGTACTGATACATACTGTTATACAATATAAGTAAAATTATACATACAGTGTATTGTACAAAAGTACAATATACATTTTCAATTCACTAAAGCAAACAGCTATGATTTGTACATCTAGCACATATGACAAATCTCTGAGTAAAACATGACACTGTTAACAACATCAAATACATAGCAAATTCAAACAGTATTATGTAAATATATCTGCAACCTGTTCCTTTACTCCTGGGATAGCTATAAATGACATGTTAAAAATGGGTTTGGGTATGCCAGATTGTAGTGTGGTCTACCTAAAATATTCCAGATTTGCATTAGAAATGTTGGTAGGTAAATACAGTATATCATTGGGGCATATTTATCACAGAGTGAAACTAGAGCTCACAACAATCTGCCAAAGTAAAAAAAAAAAAACTCCACTCTCTTTATTTTTGTGGGATTTTTAGAAGCACAATGATCAATGGGCGAAATAGAGAGTTTGCAATTTGCTAAATACTTTGAAAAATCCCTTTGAGAGTTGTAGAATTTGACTATGGTGAACTATGGTGAGCTTTAGTTTCATGCTTTGAATGAATATGTTTACCTCTACATTGTGGGTGCTTTTGTGGTTCAATTTGATCCAGTTCACAAAAAGAAGTAAAATCAGTCCGTCCAGTAACAGAAACTGGAATGATCTGCTTACTGTGTGTGATTAGACCCATTGTAATCATCGCTATCAGAAGCTTTAGCTTGTCACTGAGGTGTAACTATCCAATTCTCCATTGCTATATTGTATGTTTTCAGTTAGAAGGACTAAAATTGACTTAGTTGACCAAATCGCGATCATAGAGAAAATGTGTACCGTAAATAAGAAATAAATATGATTTGAAAAATGTTCTGTTGCTAGAAATACTGTGGCACCTTTCAATTAAAGTAAAATGTTAGCTAATAGATAATGCTAATGAAATGACATATGTTTATTCTTTCAGGAACACCGCAATCCTCATTAACTATCAAATGATTTATTTTGAACAAAAATTCCCAACATTTCTATCACAATTTCACAAACTGAGCTTCCTAAGTGAAAAAAATGAGAAATGGTCATTATGTTACTAATCAGTTAAATGTCGACCGTAGTGGAGGCCAAATCATTACAAAGCAACCTGAAGCATGGAAAAATGTTTCATTTGTGTTACCAAGTGATTACATTTGGAATGCTTTATTTCTCTGACATATAAGTAGAATCGTTTTATTTAAAAAGAAATTCAATATGAAGATAGCATGCTCATTAACGCTGTCAACTCAGCACATTGTCTGGGGGTAGTCATTGGCTCCACTCTCTCCTTCTCTGACCATATTGATACCACTTTTGAAACCTGTCGTGTTTTATTTATGCCAATCCGTCCCTTTTCTTTCACCTGCAATGGCTATGATGCTCATCCATGTTCTTCTTATTTCCCAATGAGACTGTTGTAACCTTCTACAAACTTGCCTCCCTAACTCCCATCTCTTGTCTCATATTAAATACTGCTGCTAGAATTCTCCTCCTTTCATCCAATAGGGTGAAATACTGAAGTCCTTAGCATGGCTTCTCACAAACTATAACTTACAAACGCCTCCTCATAACCTTCAAAGCCCTTCATTCCTCTGTGCCTCACATCACTACATCTCTTCTTTTGCATCTCATTATATTCCTGGCTGACTTTTCCGCTCCTCTCAGAGCCACTGCTTGTTTGCACCCCCCATTAAGGTCAGACTGGGCCAGCGGGACACCGGGAAAAAACCTGGTGGGCCCCGGTCTCTTGTGGGCCCCGTTGGCCCAAAATACACACCCTGCGGCTCTTCTTCTGCAACCAGCCAGTTGCGGCAAAAATACATTGGGGCTCATTTATCAACACTTGCCATATTTGCCCATGGGCAGTTACCTATAGCAACCAATCAGTGATTAGCTTTTTGAAGCCAGCTGCAAGTTGAACAATGAATGCAGCAATTTGGTTGCCATGGGTTACAAATTTGCCCAGCATTGATAAATGACCCCCATTGTGCGTGCACGCTCACACTTGTCCGACCCTGCCCCCACTACTGCTGTTTCCTGCCTTAAACCCTTTTTTTGCTGCTCTTCATTTACTCTTTCAACTGCTCTCACATAGCCCTTAATCTTTGGGTAGACTTGGCTGAAGATTTGTGTTTGGAGGGATAATTTAAAACATTGCATGGTAAGGGGAATGCCTGACTTTGTATATCACTGAAATTAGGAGATACACATGTGTCACATTCAGGGGGGATTTTACAAGATACTCCAGCCATTGTTATAGTTGGATGTTTTGTTTTTTTTTGCTTTTCACTATTTGCACAAAGTGTGGGGTAAAAGTGTAGTGTGGGGCAATCCAAGTCTATAACACTATTATTGCCCCATATCACTTATTGCCTCCAACTGTTCCTAGAGACATTAACTTATCATGCAAAATTGTAAATTCACCTAGTATTCACCACCATGATCTTAATGCCCACCCACCTATATTGTCTTCATAAATTAGCCCATACTGTAACATTCTTGTGTTCTCCCCTTATGTTCTTCTGTCTTGGTTGTTATAAATGCCACTTTTTGTTCAGCATCCTCGTGTAAAGCACGACAGCTCTACATCTAACATGATCGGAATGGTTAGTGGCAGGTCAGGAGATGGGGAAGTCCGATCGTACTATGATTCATACGATCGGATCTTTGGGTCTATGGCCAGCTTTATTGTCTAAAACCAGATTTTATTTCTCTATTTTCAGAGAGGGGCAATTAGACGGTTAGAAATACGGTGCTCAAGTAGTTTGAGATGAATGTTTGCAGGTTACCATGGGGTTGAGGGCTCCAGATAGGCTTTCTTCAGAATGAGGGTGACAAGGAAAGATTCCAGTTGAGAGGGAAAGATTAAATAGTTAAGTTAAGGCTTTGGTTAGACAGGAATTGACATTGTGGAGAAGTTTGGAAGGAATGGGATCAAATAGACAGGTAGTAAGGTGAGAGGAAGCCAAACATTTTGAGACTTCCTCATCAATCACGGGGGGGGGGGGAGAAGGAGCACAAGAGACTGGGGAGGGTGATGGGAGGGTTATAAATGTCTAGGGGAGGTTTAGTAGTGTAATGCCATGTCTGAAATGATAATTTTGCTTTTGAAGTGCTCAGCAATATCTTGAGCTTTACACATATACACATTATTCTGCAGTATCCTGTTAAAGTGCCACCTAGTGTTACAGTAGACTCTGTTTGGGTCTAATGCGTTTTTGTTTGGCGGGAGCAAGCTGATGGCAGTGGCAGCTGGCAGAGGTGAGTAAAGAGAGTTAGTGAGAGTTGTAATGTGAACAGATTGTGATCAGGACGGGGGAAAGGTGATATAGTAAAGTTGGAAATTGAACATAATCTGGTAAATATAAGATCCAAAGATCTTGGGAAGAGGAGCAGGCAGCCCAGTCTCTCTGGAAGTCCTCAGGGATAGGATCCAGCCACAGGAGCTCAGGGCAGGGTACCAGGAGTCATCTAGCCACTGTCCATTCAATGCCTATCTAACCCACCCAGGTTTATGATAGTTCCCCATCGAGACCTTCCCCTTTCCTTGGGGAGAGAAGCCAGCAGCCCAACCTCTCAGTTCCCACAAGATCATGCCCCTCTCCAAAAGTCTCCAGGGGGGCGCCTAGGGCAGGATTTCGGGAGCCATCTAGCTAATGTCCATTCCAGCAAGCACATTCACAGTTATTCCTGTCATAGGGGGTTATGTAATAAAATGCGCTAAGTTTGCCCGGTAGCATTAACCAATAACAACCAATATGATGGGGGATAAGGGGGAGAGCAATATTACAATAATATTTCAGTTGCCTAACCCAGAAACATGCATACTCACGTGGGATTAGGTGATGTATGTATACTGTATTTGATTTTTA
Source organism: Xenopus petersii (assembly GCA_038501925.1). Classification (NCBI taxonomy): domain Eukaryota; kingdom Metazoa; phylum Chordata; class Amphibia; order Anura; family Pipidae; genus Xenopus; species Xenopus petersii. The sequence continues at coordinate 71,610,768 of CM076681.1, read as the reverse complement.
AGTTACTTAAAGAGGAAAGTCCTGTGCAAATTAAACATTAAACCCAAATTCTTTTTTTCTTTAAAACATCCATACCTTTTATAAACTAATTTAAAAGTTACAGCTGTCAGTCATATATTGCCTGCCCCTTCTCTATGCTTCAGACATAAAAGCAGGGCAGTCACTTATTTTCACTTTCCATTCAGTACTAGATGTCACTGCACTCCTTACATTTCCCTCCCTCCTCACACTCTATAATTGTGTAGGGTGGCTTGCATGGGCATAAGGTCCCCCATTCTAGCACATACACAAGATTTTGGGGTGATACACAACTTGCATTGACACAAAATGGCACCTACCTGCTTATTATGACTGAATTGCAAGACTGAGGAAACAAAATTTAAATAATATACTGTATATATAGCGTGAGTAAGGTTTATTTTGCTCAACTAACATGATAGAAAAGAATTTGGAATTATTTCTTAGGATGAAAGGTCCCCTTTAAGTTAATGATGATTCATTGGGGCTGTTAAGGGTTGTGACTGGATAGAGAGAACAGTCTCATGGCTACATGGTCTTCTCTGACCATCCTATTCTCACCTTGTAGGTGGTGCCTTGTCTAATGCCTCCTAATGATATGCCCAGTTATAGTGCACTTGCTTGCTCTGTGATAAAGACGTTCCTAGATTGGAATTCACAAAAATTATATAGGGGAAACTAAGAGGCTACAACACTGTCTCAATTCTACATGGAAAACCATCTGGCAAGCCTGTGCACAAGTTTTAAGCAAAATTATATTTAGGCTTCCGAATCACTAGAATGAAGCAGAATGGTGTCTTACACGTTTTTACCATGTTGGTGCACACACACATCGTTAAACTGTCAGGGTGACTCCATTTTGCTTATTTTGTTTTATTTATATATATACAGAAATGTGGGCAGACACCCAGCAGAAAGCACCACAAGCAAATTACAGTAAGCATAACTGTATGGGATATGGCTATTGGGAGAACTAAGGTTAGAAATATAGCTATTCTTAGTTTTTATAATTCTATATGTTCATAATTCAAAAATATTGAGACCACCACAAGTGAACTAATCTAATAAAACACAAGATATTAGCTAGACTGAAAGTAACCCCAGTTGTTTGGTTTTCACACCAGAATTAACAGATTTTATTTTTGGAACAACACATGGTATAATCCATAGTTGTGCAAAGTTGTACATTTTATAGATCCCAGCCCACTTTGTATTCTCTTCTCCTGAGAAGGTTTCTTGCTAAATCTTTCTTGTAATCTCACACCTAGCTTTAGGCTCTATGCCATGTAACTCCCTGCCAGTATGGTCTTTCACCAGAGCCCGTTTGTGATTTTTTTTTAATGCCACTTATTAATGTCCTACTATAAACACCCCTGTCTATGGCTCCTGTTAACCTTTTTTATTTTTAATGAAATAACTTCATGATTAGAACAAGACAGATTGATATATTAATAGTTAAAGCACTTGTTATTACTCTTTAATGCATTTTTCCAACAGAGCTGCCTATTTTTTCCAAGTAGTTGGCCAATTATGCATTATAAAACATGTTTATGGAACAGAATACATTAAAATGATGATGTCATACAAAGAGGTCTGTGGAGCCCATGGATGGACTGGGACCATTAAAATGTACCTTGGAGGGAAGCGACTGGCCTTTGAGCCTTCAGTTCAACAGTATTGTCCTGGAAAATTACATCTTGTACTTTCACTGACAGCAATGAAGCACAAAAATTGCCATTTTAATAGGTACAATTGATGTGCCAAATGAACAGAAATAGGACTTTTTGGAAAGTTTTGAAATTCTGGCATGTAATTTTAGTTTAAAATGTTGCACAAAAATGGTTTAAAAAATTGTGAGTATTTCAGTGGCCTGCATCTAAAAAGTGTTCCATACCTCTTACAGGCTTGTAGTTGCTCTTTCCTTCTTTATTATTATTTGATTATTATTACTGCTACATTGTTGTTTCTTCAGCCGTTGTGTTTAAGACACAAGCCTATACATAGAGAAAGCATTTATTTCAAATGTACAAAAAGTAGTAGAGCACAACACGTAAAACAACTGCATTTAAGGCTAACAATGTTAGCAGCCTCATTTTGATGATTAGAAATTGCCAACAAACTCAGTCATTAATTTGGTTCAGACATTTGCATGACGGCAACATGTGTTTGAAGTTCTACAAAAGGCGATTAAATATCTATATTTATGGAACACAGATGCCTATTTAGCCACACTTTCCCTTAAGGTTAAATAATAATTGTGGCTGTTAAATGGTAATGATAACAGTAACCTTATTATGATTCCCTTTCCTTTCTCATTATCCCCAATGTTATTTTGAATAAATGCCTTCACCACCTCTACAAAAGCATGGCAATTCAGTGAGAGTTTCTTTCTTTTATTATATCATGCTTGCGAGTAACAAGGTGTTATGAAAACAGCATGGTTTTTATGATTTCCTGTATTTAAATCCAAACATTTAAGCAACGCGACTCCTTACTACGGTTATTATCATCTCATAACACCTGCTGTTGAACTCATGACTTCCAAAGTGTAAATGTGTAAATACAAGACATAGTTGTGGACAAAAAATACTTTAGAAAGGCATCAGAAAGCTGGTAGGGAATCTGTTCTACATCATTTAGCACTGTACACTATGATAAATAGCAGCAGACCACAAACAGGTTGCTAACATTTCCTGTGCCCGTATTTACAGCCCTGAAACACGGGATAAAAACACTCACCTGGGCATGTTTTATTATTCCTTATAAATTATGTGCAGAAAAATGTCACTTTGAAAATGCTGTGGTGATATTTGTGTTGTTTTGCTTATAAGAAGCACCATCACCATCATGCAATGTTATACAGAGACAATCTCCTCAAGCAAGCAATACATTTAAAATTTTTAAAAAATGAAATATATATACTGTAGATGCACTTCATATTTTTATATAAAGCATCAGTGTAAGATAAACTAAAGTAATTAAACCAGTTTGCATCTGTTTGTGGCTAAAATTTTGTGCATGCTGGTTGCTCTAAAGCAAAAACTGTAAATCTAAATGGAATGCAATTTGACAGAGTGGAGCATTGTAAATAGAATGGAGTATGGTTTAACCCCAATGCATACATGACCTTAGCAAACAAAGACAATGGGTCAGATATATTATTAGGCATTTTCTTGTGAGTCATGCACATAATGCCTATAATGCACAGATCAAATACATCCAATGGACAGCAGGATTAAAGAATTCCAGGTAACTTCACCTGTGCCACATCTAATGTTTAGCAAGTGTAGGCTGCCATTTTCCCTTATGGTGTTGTATAGGCTTCCCAACAGGCTGCAGACCCTGTGCTGATGAGCTCGGAAAGTAGAAAATATCACTCGGAGGGCACAAAGAATCTTATGCATTTGCCATAATGCATGCACCTGATGAATGCTGTTGGGCCAAAACATGTTGTGCATGAAATCCCTTCAATAAAAAACACTATAGTAAAGTTATAAGATGGGTTGTGCTCTCCAGGTGATATTTTCTACACATCTAGGGGCAGATTTATCAAGGGTCGAAGTGAATTTTAGGGAATTTTCTAAATAAAAAAATTCGAAATTCGAATGTAATTTTTTGGATACTTCGACCATCAAATAGGATACTACGACTTTGAATTTACTTTCGAAGTAAAAATCGTTTGAATATTCGACCATTCGATAATAAAAGTATTGTCTCTTTAAAAAAAACTTCGACTTCAATACTTCGCCAACTTAAACCTGCCGAAGTGCTATGTTAGCCTATGGGGACCTTCTACAACAATTTTTTAAGTCTTTAGAGGTCGAAGGAAAATCCTTCGATCAATCACTATAATCGTTCAAATCGTTCGATTGAATATTTTTTATTCGCCCGCAGGATTGCCAAATTTGTTAAAAAAAACGCATTTTTTAATTCGATGGTCGTATTTTGAAGTTTTTTGTACTTCGAAATGCGACCCTTGATAAATCTGCCCCCTAATGTTAGCTACCGAATACTGTGCACTAAATGGAACCACCAACCCAATCACTGTTTGTCAAATTGTGACGATTAAAGAGATTTTGTTATGAATTGTATGGATTCGTTTTTATTTCTAAATTACAATGTTTACATTGAAAATAATTTACTCATACCACATACCATATAAAAATTAATTCCTAACCAAAACAAATGTATGTTAGTTGTAATGTAGGTAGCAATCTCAGGTAATTTGACCAGAACATGTGCTTTAAGAAAAAAGCACATGGTACCCTTCCCATTGTTCTGCTAATGGGCTGCTGGGGGGGGTGATATCACTCCAATGTGCAGTGCAGCAGTAAAGAGTGACTCAAGTCACATGACTTGGAGCACCTGGGAAATTGACAATTTGTCTAGCCCCATGTCAGATTTCAAAATTAAATATTAAATAATCCATTTGCTCTTTTGAAAAACAGAAGTCTGCTGGATCAGCTTGCATTTTGGGCAAAAAACATGTTTTCTCATGACAGTAATTGAGCATTTAAGACACATTTAAAACATGAATTAACTTAGTTCTTGCACTCATGTACTTTTATGATTCTTAATAATATAAATGTAGAATTCTACTGGGTTTCTTCATGACAGTCCAGAATACCTTATTGGATCCTACACTTGGAGCTACCATAAAATTCATCGGATTTACCCCTTGTTGTAAAATATGGGGATATTAGAAGTCACCTTAGAGCAGCCTCATGTTTTAATATAGTCATGGAATGCCTTAATGACTTATAGGAAATTTATATGTAGTTCTATGTAGTTAGACAAACTCTGTTAAAGGAAAACTATACCCCCAAAATGAATACATACTAACAAGATATCTAACCCAGGGATATCAGATACCACCAGTTGCATTCTGACACTGAGTGCTCTAGAATATAGTAAAAACCTGGCTAAATAATTCAAATTAACTAGAAAAACAACTGACAACACTGAAAACCCCAGGGAGACACCTGCTGCAATCCAAAGAGGGATAAAATAAGTGCATTTTTTCCTTTAGTAAATGAACATATTGCTTTTCAACTATGAATGTGTAATAGACTTATAAAACTGCCATATGGTAACACTACAATTACTAGCATAAGGTGTTCTGATTTAGTATTTAATATTGATATAGTGAATAAAGTACCCCCTATTGTAAAATATATGAATATTATAAATCACTGAGCATACCTCCCAACTGTCCTGTTTTTAGAGGGACAGTCCCTCTTTTAACAGCTCAACCTGCATTTGTACTGGAAAGTCCCGTTTTTCTCTGCATTGAACAGCCAGAAAAAAAAATAAAGTTTCTAACTCAATTGGCTTTTGGCAGAGAGCCCAGAACAACTACAGCTGCAGAGATACTTTTGTTACAATTTCGAGATAAGCAAATAAGTAATTATAACAATATAAGATAACAGGTCCCTTGGGAAAAGTTACACTAACAGCTTAAAGGGCACCTTCATTAGCAAAATTGTAATTGAAAAAAAACACAGAAATATGTTAAAACTTTCATAACCTGCCAAATTTTGTAAAATGAACATGATAATTAATGGGCGTGGTCAAAAAAAAATACATGTGGCAACTTTTTTGTCCCTCTTTTTATTTCCAAAATGTTGGGAGGTATGACTTAGGTGTTCCATGACCATATAAAAGCATGGGTTGAAGGCTGAGTGCTTTGATACAGGTCATGGAACTCCAAGGTGGCTTCTAATATCCTCATATTTTTCAACATATTTATTGTAATACAAAAGTTTCAGTGAATCATGAGACAGACGTGACATCACTAAGCTCCAATTATAACTGATGGCATCACTAAGCACAGTTTATAAGGATATACTTTACAGGATCTTCATTATGTATATAAAATAATTATTTTTCACTTGAATTGTTATTAAATTGTCACTTAAGGTGTTATTTTGCTGTTGCTATGCACTGTTGTCCTGCTTACCCACACACTTACCTTTTTATCAATTGGGGTGGGGAAAGGGTGACATCATGGGCTGTATAATGGACACTTGCCATAAATGCCCTTACTGCATTATCTGGACTCTATTTATAAGTGTTGAACTAGTGACACCGGTTGAAGTTTGCTGATATTGTATATTTTTCCTACTTTGAGCCTTATTTATCAGCAGAAAAGACAGTTTGCTAAATTTGAAGTGTAACGTTTACTCTCCAGCTCACCAATCATTTATATTGAATTTTACTATTCTTGTAAACTAAGGGGCAGATTTATCAAGGGTCGAATTTCGAGGGTTAAAAAACCCTTGAATTCGACCCTCGAAGTAAAATCCTTCGAATATCGAATTCGAAGGATTTTAGCGCAAAAGGTTTGATCAATTCGAACGATTTTAAGTGATCGATCGAATGATTTTTATTCGATCATAAAAATTGCCCAAAACGACAATCTACAATGTCCCCATATGCTAACATTCAATTCGGTAGCTTTTATTTGGTGAAGTATTGTGTCAAAGGATTTTTTAAAGAGACAGTACTTTGATTATCGAATGGTCGAACGATTTTTACATAAAATCGTTCGAATCATGTTTTGTTTAGAACCTGAAATTTGTCTATTGTGCATCACTTTCCTCGATTGTTAATGAACTTTTTGAGGGCAAAATGAGAAAGGAAATCGTTACTGTTTTACTACCCATTGATAATATAGATAACACTGTAAACATTTTACTAGTGATGGGCGAATTTGTGCCTTTTTGCTTTGCCGAAAAATTCTCGAATTTTGCGCGAAATTTGTGAAACAGCGAAAAATTCGCAAAACGGCGTCGGCTTCTCGTTTTTGACACCGGCGTCAGTTTTTGACGCCGGTGTCAGTTTTTTTGATGCTGGCTTCTGTTTTTTTGATGCCGGTGTCAGTTTTTTTGATGCCGGCTTCTGTTTTTTTGATGCTGGTGTCCGTTTTTTGGAAAAAAAACAGAAGCCCATTTTTTTTGACGCTGGCGAATTTTTGCCAGTGAATTTTTGTGGCGTTTAGCAAATTTATACGCCAGAGGCGAATCTCGCAAATTCGGCACGAATTCGCCCATCCCTACATTTTACATATAAAATCAACATTTTATATAAATAAAAATGTTACTACTTCAGGGGAGATAATTAACTTAAGGAATTTGATACAAATTTAGTGTTAAATATGTTTATGCAAAAAAAAAACATCAAGAAAGAGATGCAAAAAAAATGCAATGCCTTACTCCAGTTACAGTTCACTCCAATATTGTGAGTCCCCCTCTCCAAGTCTTTAATAATTGGGTCACAGGCACCAGAATGGAAACTCACAGGAAACTTGCCATAAGCATAAGGATGCCTTGAATAGGCTGATGCCAGGGATAAAAGTTATACACACTGTGATATGGTGAAAGGAAAATGCATGTTGGTTCAGGGGTTAAGGGCCCTGGATGAAGGATATTGCAGTTAAGAAACTGCATTGTTATTCCTCTTTAGGGTATCCAGGGCTGTAATGGAGGGAAGGATCTGGGCGGGCCTTCCATTCCACTCCAGACTGACTTGGGTGTGGGGTTAGCTACCTGCCCATAAATTAATCAGGTGTCTAATTTCAGTGTGTGTGAGGGGCTGAGGAGCCTGCTGTGAACTAAAGCTGAGAGTGACACAGAGAGATCATTACAGATTTGCCTGTTTAAAACTACAAGCCTGGAGCCATTGCTTTGCACACCAGACACTGAGGAAACTGAGCTGAATCAGTAAGTGCTGGACTGTGATACGTTTTATTTGCTTTATTTAAACCTGCTGAAACTTTCTGTTTATGCTGTCTGTGTGAACAGCTTCAAATAAAGCAGCCCAGGCTGAATTGGACTAAACTAAGGCTCTGTGTGCTGATTCTGTGCTAAAAAAGTGCCGTGGTCAAGATTCCTGCTACCTGAAATCTCACAATTGGTGGAGGATGCGGGCACAAAAACAGTTAAGCACAGAATCTTAAAGGGCCAGTAATATTGGACTGTGTTTGGAAAGGTTTCTCGCTACAACATGGAGAAAGTTTTGGAGCAGCTAATTGTTGCTAATGCAGCACAGCATTAAGCCAATGCTGCCCAGCGAGAAACAAATTCTTATTTGCAACAAGCTGTTGTGCAGATCAGTGAGGATCAGAAGCGTGCAAACAAGTTGCTGGCTGAACAGCTACAAGCAGAGAGGGAGTCTACTGTTACACAGGTGTCGGCCTTGAGAGATTCCCTGATGGCCCAGCAGGAGTTGGTGCAACAGCTCACACTGAGGGCCCAAGCTGTTCCGGTAGTATCCCAGCATAATTTGAGTGGTACTATCAGAGCCAGTCATTTTCTACAAAAATTGACACCACAAGATGATGTGGAAGCGTTCTTACATACATTTGAACGTACAGCTGCGAGGGAAACTTGGCCCAAGGAGCAGTGGGCGGGGCTGTTGGCTCCATTCCTCTCAGGGGAACCCCAAAAAGCCTATTTTGATCTGCCAGCCGAGGATGCAGAGGACTATGAGAAGTTGAAGCTGGAAATTGTTACACGGCTGGGGGTTACCACGTCTGTACGGGCTCAGCGGGTACAGAGTTGGATTTACGTTACTGACAAGTCGCCCCGGTCTCAAATGCATGACTTAATATACCTGGCGAAAAAGTGGCTGCAGCCGGACACCCTGACTAGTCCCCAAATCGTGGAAAGGTCATGGATCGTTTCCTGAGGTCCCTCCCGATGAAAGTGCAAAAGTGGGTAAGTCATGCAGACCCCAGGTCAGCTGACCACTTAGTGGAAATGGTGGAGAGGTACCTGGCAGCTCAGGATTTGGCTGACCCTAAGTCTTCCCAGCAACATTCACCCATTAAACCAAGATCTCCCATGGCACTCAGTAGGAACATTCCAAGAGAGAAGGTCGGTACTGGGGTCAAAGATTGGCAGGCCAAGTCAGGAGGGACTCTACCTAATAAAAGACTTGGTCAAGAGGGAATTAAGTGCTTTCACTGTCATAAAATGGGACATATGGTTGCAGACTGTCCTCTGATAGATGAACCAATGCAGTGTGATTTTTCGGTCATGAATAAGAACCAATCATTGTTTGCTTATGTTGCATGTTCGGATAAGCCTGTGGTTCATAAGGAAAAGCAAATGTGTGTGGTAACTGTGGGAGGTAAACAAGTACATGCCTTGCTGGACTCTGGTAGTTCAGTTACTTTGATAAAGTCAGGTCTAATACCTCCGGTAAATTGTCAAGGGAAAAAGCTTGCTGTAGTCTGCATACATGGAGACATCAGGGAGTATCCCATAGCAACTATTCACGTTGACACCTCATTTGGGTCTGTGGCCTGTTCAGCAGGAATAGTTCTGCAACTCTTACATGATTTCATAATTGGGAGAGATTTTCCTTATTTCTGGGAACTTTGGGAAAACCAAACTCAGAATAAACCCCAGTCTGTAGATAGTGAGGTTAAATCCTCAGAGAACATTACTACCCAGGACCCCCTTGTTTTTCCCTTTTCTGTGTTAGCGGGAGATCAGGAGAGTGACTCTGAGGACAATTCTGCTCCTATGCAGGATAACCTGAGCCCCACAGACACAGAGGGTCCTCTAGGACTACCTAACCTAGAGGTTCATAAAGGAAATTTTGGTACTGAGCAGTTAAAAGATTCCACACTGGCCAAGGCTAGAGAGAATGTAAAAATGGTGGATGGAAAGCCTACAGAACCTGAGATGAGGCTGTCCTATCCTTATATGGCTATGAATGGAGGGCTGTTATACCAGATGTACAAAAAAGGGGAGGAGGTTATTGAACAGTTGGTAGTTCCCCAACCCTATAGGAGCATGGTAATGGACCTGGCACATGGACATGTCATGGGTGGTCACTTGGGGGTGGAAAAAACTATTGAGAGGGTTCTACAAAGATTTTTTTGGCCAGGAGTGTACAAGAATATTAGAGATTATTGTGCTTCCTGTCCTGAATGCCAAATTTCTTCACCCATGCCCCACTTTCGTAGTCCCCTGGTGCCCTTACCCATTATTGAAACTCCGTTTGAAAGAATTGCTATGGATCTGGTGAGTCCCTTAGTAAAATCTGCTTGGGGACATCAACATATCCTAGTGATTATGGACTATGCTACCCGCTATCCTGAAGCAGTTCCATTGCGCAATACATGTGCTAAAACGATTGCAAAAGAGTTAGTTCAGGTATTTAGCCGGGTAGGTATTCCCAAGGAGATTCTGACAGACCAGGGGACGCCATTCATGTCTAGAGTGACTAAGGAGTTATGTAAATTGTTCCAAATCTCACACCTTAGGACCTCAGTATATCATCCACAGACAGATGGGCTTGTGGAACGGTTTAATAAAACCCTTAAAGGCATGTTAAAGAAGGTAATAGATAAGGATGGGAGAAACTGGGATCAACTCTTGCCTTATCTGATGTTTGCTATTAGGGAGGTTCCCCAGTCGTCTACAGGATACTCGCCTTTTCACTTACTTTACGGGAGACATCCCAGAGGGCTTTTAGATATAGCCAAAGAGACATGGGAGGGAGAAGTGACACCTTATAAAAGTGTGATTGAACATATCTCCCAAATGCAGGATCGAATTGCAGCAGTAATGCCAATTGTTAAAGAACACATGGTGCGTGCTCAGGCCATGCAGCAACAGGTATATAACAGGGGTTCTCGGGTACGTACTTTTGCCCCTGATGATAGGGTCCTGGTGTTAGTCCCCACGGCAGAAAGCAAATTCCTTGCAAAGTGGCAAGGCCCTTTTGAAGTAATGGAAATAAGTGGGGAAGTGAATTATAAAATTCATCAGCCAGGAAAAAGGAAGCCTATGCAAATCTACCATGTTAATTTGTTGAAACCATGGAAAGACAGAGAGTCCCTAGCTGCTGAATCTGCTATACTGTATGCAAAAACATTCAGTAAACAACCTTTAATTCCAGAGGTGAAGATTGCAGAGACCCTTTCGGGTGTTCAGAAACAAGTGGTAAAGGAATTTCTCATGAGAAATAGAGAAGTTTTTTCAGAACTTCCAGGTCATACCTCTATTGTTGAACATGACATTGTCACTAACCCTGGGGATCATGTAAAGCTAAAACCCTATAGAATACCAGAAGCTAGGCGACAGGTAGTAGCAGAAGAAGTAAAAAAAATGCTAGATCTGGGTGTTATTGAAGAGTCTTGTAGTGATTGGTCTTCTCCTATTGTACTGGTTCCAAAACCAGATGGAAGTTGGAGGTTCTGCAATGATTTTCGTAAGCTCAATGCAATATCCAAATTTGATACATACCCTATGCCACGTGTGGATGAGCTTATTGACAGGTTAGGTAATGCCCGTTACCTAACAACCCTAGATCTTACAAAAGGTTATTGGCAGATCCCTCTTTCCCAAACGGCTAAAGAGAAAACAGCTTTTGTAACACCAGAGGGAGCATTCCAGTATAGAATGATGCCTTTTGGATTACAAAATGCTCCTGCAACATTTCAAAGGGCAATGGACAAAATTTTAAAACCCCATAGACAGTGGGCGGCTGCATACCTGGATGATGTTATCATACACAGCCCTGATTGGGATTCACATTTGCCGAGGGTCCAGGCTGTGTTATATGCTCTCCAGATGGCAGGTTTTACGGCCAACCCAAAAAAATGTGCTATTGGGTTAGAAGAGGCTAAGTATCTGGGGTACATCATTGGTAGGGGGGTTATAAAACCCCAAGTTAATAAAACTGAGGCCATTCAAGCCTGGCCACACCCTCTAAATAAAAAGCAGGTCCGAGCTTTTTTGGGGATTACAGGCTACTATAGGAGGTTTATCCCAAACTTTGCTACCCTTGCAGCGCCTTTAACAGATTTGACAAAAGGGAAAGAATCTGTAATGGTAAAGTGGACACCGGAGACAGAGAAGTCTTTTCAGGCTTTAAAGGATGCATTATGTTCCAAGCCAGTATTGTTTTCACCAGACTTCTCTAAAACTTTTATTGTGCAAACAGATGCATCCGATGTAGGTCTAGGGGCAATTTTGTCTCAGGTTCATAATGGAGAGGAACATCCGGTAGTCTACATTAGCCGAAAATTAAATGACCACAAGAGGAAGTACGCAGTAGTTGAAAAAGAGTGTCTGGCCATAAAATGAGCACTGGAGGCACTAAGGTATTACCTCTTAGGAAGGGAATTTGAGTTAGTGACAGATCATGCACCGCTGAGATGGATGTGTGATAAGAAGGAGACTAACAGGAGAGTTACCCGCTGGTTCCTGGCTATGCAAGAGTTTATGTTTACGGTAACACATAGGCCAGGAGTTCAGATGAGCAATGTTGATGGCCTCTCCAAAATCCATTCCCTCTTTGGTGCATCTATCCCAACAGTGGGGATGGTACAAGAAAGTAATGTACATAGTAAGGAGTTAAACAGGATATCTGGGAAAGTGCTTGATGGAATATATGTTTCTCCCAGATTTTTGTCTGAAAAATGTTGGTCATTAGCATAAGGTGACTTTAAAGTATGGGACTTCACCAGTGTCTCATCCTCTTGTAGATCACTCTACTAGTGATCTGGGGGGGGGGGATATGTGATATGGTAAAAGGAAAATGCATGTTGGTTCAGGGGTTAAGGGCCCTGGATGAAGGATATTGCAGTTAAGAAACTGCATTGTTATTCCTCTTTAGGGTATCCAGGGCTGGAATGGAGGGAAGGATCTGGGCGGGCCTTCCATTCCACTCCAGACTGACTTGGGTGTGGGGTTAGCTACCTGCCCATAAATTAATCAGGTGTGTAATTTTAGTGTGTGTGAGGGGCTGAGGAGCCTGCTGTGAACTCAAGCTGAGAGTGACACAGAGAGATCATTACAGATTTGCCTGTTTAAAACTACAAGCCTGGAGCCATTGCTTTGCACACCAGACACTGAGGAAACTGAGCTGAATCAGTAAGTGCTGGACTGTGATACATTTTATTTGTTTTATTTCAACCTGCTGAAACTTTCTGTTTATGCTGTCTGTGTGAACGGCTTCAAATAAAGCAGCCCAGGCTGAATTGGACTAAACTAAGGCTCTGTGTGCTGATTCTGTGCTACAAAAGTGCCGTGGTCAAGATTCCTGCTACCTGAAATCTCACAACACCCAGAGCCTTTGCACATAATTCTATTGACCGTACCAGAGGCCACCGCTTTAGACTAGAAGAAAAGAACTTTCATTTGAAGCAACGTAGGGGGTTCTTCACAGTCAGGACAGTGAGGTTGTGGAATGCACTGCCAGGTGATGTTGTGATGGCTGATTCAGTTAATGCCTTTAAAAATGACTTGGATGATTTTTTGGACAGACATAATATCAAAGGCTATTGTGATACTAAGCTCTATAGTTAGTATAGGTATGGATATATATAACTTATGTGAAAGTATGGAGGGGTGTGTAGGGATGCTGAGTTTTCATTTGGAGGGGTAGAACTTGATGGACTTTATCTTTTTTCAACCCAATTTAACTATGTAATTATGTAACTATGTATTTTGTGTCCATATAATTGCAAGTAGTTACTTGTTGCATGACAGACCATGAATAAAAGATTAACTGATGCTCAAGTGCTGGTAAGAAAGAAGCACAATAACAGAAAATATAGCATATGCTCGCTTTGCAAAACTCAGGGTCTGTACATTTTGAAAGAAAGTGAAAGCCTAGAGTTTGAGCTATGTAAATGGACATAATTATCTTAATATTACAGAGCCACTGTACCATCATCTTTTACTTTATATTTGTTTTATATTATTACAGGTATGGTACCTGTTATACAGAATGCTCGGGACCTGGAATTTTCCATATGATGGATCTTTCCATAATTTAGATCTCCATACCTTAAGTCTACTAGAAAATCATGTAAACATTAAGGGCAGAGACAGACGAGAATATTCAGGGAGATTAGTCGCCCGAGTATTCAGGGAGATTAGTCGTGAGGCAACTTCGGGCAACTTCAGAATGCAAAGTGCTCCGTGTACCATCCCGCCGGCGATTTAGATTCTAGCCGGCGGGGAGGCGGTTCAGGGAGATTAGTCTCCCGAAGAAGAGCCGATTTTGGTTGCCGGACAACTAAATCTCCCCAAATCTTCTCGTCTGTCTCTGCTCTAAATAAACCCAATAGGCTGGTTTTGCTTCCAATAAGGATTAATTATATCTTGATTTGGATTAAGTGCAAGATACTGTTTTATTAATACAGAGAAAAGGGAAATAATTTTTAAAAATTTGGATTATTTGGATGAAATGGAGTGTATGGGAGACGGGCTTCCTGCATTTCGGAGATTTCTGGATGATGGGTTTCTGGATAACAGATCCCACATCTGTATCTTAATATGGTAATATTTTTTTTTCTCGTCACTAAATAACTCCATCACTTGTGAGTGAAACTATGAACGCTGTCCTAGCATGTGTATGGTATGGTGTGCCCCTAACTATCAAAGTCCGAATTTATCTCAATATTTTCTGCTACAAACTCCGATCAAATCCGCACGGGTTTTTTACGCTTATTTATTATTATATTGTTCATTTTCACGAAAAATTGCTTTGTGGGAAAAAAATCTTTATAATTTTTTATCCGATTTTCACAACTTTTTTCGTAATTTTCACCCGAAAACGGGGTATTTCCTGAAACCCAGCACACATCAAAAAATCATTGGAACTTCTCCCATTGACTTATATGCAACCTCGACAGGTCTGAGATGCCGGATTTTCAGATTCGGACTTTTGTATCATCGGGGTTTAAATAATTCCGAAAAATGTGAGATTTTTTAAAAGTCAGACTTTATAATATAAAAATCACACATTTTTCATGATTTTTGCATTCAAAGTTTAGTAAATTACCCCCTAAGAGTTTATACGCCCTAGTCTCTGACATCACAAAGGGTAGACACGCAACTATAAACTGATGCAGCCAGATGCAGAAGCAGGACACACTTAGGTCGCCCATGGCCTGAATATTTTGGGGGTTATATACTAAACTTCGAATGCAAAAATCACGAAAGATTCATGCTTTTTTTTTTTATATAAAATCAGACTTTTAAAAGATCACAAATTTTTCGGAATTTATTAAACCTTGAGGATGGAGACGTCTTTATCTGAAAATCTGGCATCTTAGACCTGTCGAGGTTGCATATAACTCAATGGGAGAAGTCCCAATGATATTTTGATGTGAGCTGGGTTTCGGGCAATACCCCGAAGTTTTCGGGTGAAAATTACAAAAAAAAGTGAAAATAGGATGAAAAAGTCCGAAAAATTTGTGAAAATCTGATTTTTTCCTGCAAAGAAATTTTTTGGGAAAATGTAATAATAAATAAGCGTAAAAAACCCGAGTGGATTTGATCGGAGTTTGTAGCAGAAACTATTGAGATAAATTTGGACTTTGATAAATAACCCCCTTTATGTTGGCCTTGTTGAACCTGGGGGTTTTGGGCTGGCCTACAGAAATAAAGTTGTGACTGTACAGTAAGCATAAGCACTGTTTTAGAGACAGGTCAGTTAAGCTGTAGTGATGTAAGGATTCCCAGGTGGCTAGCAAAGTCCCCTAGGGAGAAAAATGGCAGTAACTTTAATAAATGTAAAAGATCTGAACTGTTTACTTTTACTTGAGTATAATTCACACCTCTCTCTTCAACACTGCTGCTCTGTTCCTGTATCTATTTTGCTAGTGTTTTATAGCTCACCTATAAAGCTGTAAAATTTCAAGCAGCACATAGTGCCACCATATGTATATTATAGGAACTGCATGTATTTAACATGCATTTTCAGCTCCTTTCTGTATTTTATATAGTAAAATATTGTTTTTTCTTTTTTACTAAAGGAAAATATATTTGATGGCATTTTACAGTATTTACAGGAACTGGTCACCTTGGTATTACCTCAATACTATATGTAAATAAACAACCTACTTAAGCAAATACTTATTAGCCCATAGAAAACGTTGTCATTAAATTACCTAAATGTTTTATATAATAGGCTACCCCAACATGTTATAAAAAGAATTTTAGGAATGTCAATATAGAGCATTCTTAAATATGAAAAATTAGATCTTCATTTACCACAGACAGGCTTCTTTCTGCAATTATTGATAGTTTGTATATGTTCACTGTATGTTCCTAAATGTCTACATTTTCTAAATATAATTTATAATTTAAAAAATCAGTTCTGTTGGCTTCCAAACGTTTCTATCAACCATGGTTTTAATTACTCCAGAAGAGAAGCTCTAAATATAAATGTTCTGCAGCAAAACCCAAATAAAGTGCTCTATACAACTGATGCATTTTTATACTGTATTTTTGAGGAAATAGATGTTGATTACCGTATATACTCGAGTATAAGCCACCCCGAGTATAAGCCGAGGTACCTAATTTTACCTCCAAAAACTGGGAAAGCTTATTGACTCGAGTATAAGCCGAGGGTGAGAAATGCAGTAGAATGCACCGAGAGGAAAAAGTCTTGGGGGAAGTTCGGAGTGGTGACCCTGTAGCATCCGCTAGGCAGCCATTCCACTCCGGTCACGTGGTATTTCAAGGAACAAAACAAACAGGCACGTTGACTGCCGTAAACAGGGAATCCATAGGTACGGATAATAAAAAGTCAAAATTTATTCAAAATGTGGTATAAAAACATGTAGCACACAGACATAAGTTGCAGGCAGGGTGAGAGCATGGCTTAACGCGTTTCGTGACTCAAAACTGGTCACTTCCTCAAGAAGCCAGTGCGCCTTCTGCCAAAGCCCATATATATGTAGCTTCCCCCCTACTGTTAGGTTAGGGAATTGTTATTGTGTAGCAAATATAAATATAGAACAATCATATAATTAAAAGCTACATATAAACACTTAAAATCACAGTCACTACTCGCTCATAGCAAATAAGGATTATGAATATCAGATTCTATTATTCTTAGCTTTTCACTTATACATTTTCATTATTATTTAAGTATTCTATTTGATTTATAATAATTTTTCGACAACATACCTCCACACCATTATTATCTCTTTCAATACTGCGTTATGCCATGTTTACAATAACAGTATACTAACTACTATTGTATATTCAGGGCCTTTCATATAATCATATATTTATATTTAAGTTTATTCTTTAAAGTTTATTCTTTCCAAATTGAAAGGCCCGTGCATCTGATATTCATAATCCTTATTTGCTATGAGCGAGTAGTGACTGTGATTTTAAGTGTTTATATGTAGCTTTTAATTATATGATTGTTCTATATTTATATTTGCTACACAATAACAATTCCCTAACCTAACAGTAGGGGGGAAGCTACATATATATGGGCTTTGGCAGAAGGCGCACTGGCTTCTTGAGGAAGTGACCAGTTTTGAGTCACGAAACGCGTTAAGCCATGCTCTCACCCTGCCTGCAACTTATGTCTGTGTGCTACATGTTTTTATACCACATTTTGAATAAATTTTGACTTTTTATTATCCGTACCTATGGATTCCCTGTTTACGGCAGTCAACGTGCCTGGGTGAGAAATGCAGCAGCTTCTGGTAAGATTCAATCTCGTTTTTGGATGACTATTCTTAGGCTACTATTCTAAGGCGCCGGCTACTATTCTAAGGCGCCGGTGAATATTCTTAGGCGCCGGCGACCGTTTTTGCGCTTGACCCCAGTATAAGCCAAGGTACAGTTTTTCAGCATATTTTGGGGGCTGAAAAACTCGGCTTATACTCGAGTATATACGGTATGTGGATCACCTCTAATTTTGATGGCTGCTAATTTTAGAACAAATGGAGAAGTATAAAGATCTTATCTTAAAGAGACAATGCTAACAAAATGTCACAGCTACCCGTTGATATATGCAAGTGCATAATGTAAGTGCGAAAATTATTCAATAATTTTTTGCCCTGTAACTTTTTGAGGCCATTTATTGAATTTTCCCTAAAGAGTACTATTATTAAGTTGGGTCGAAAAAAGACCCCTCCAACCCCTCCAAACAAACCCCAGTGCACATACCTAAACTTTCCATCCTATCCATGCACTCACATAAATAAACTATATATGTCAATACAGTTATGGGAATTTTATTGAAAGTAAAAACGTTACAGAAAATTATATAAACATGTCTGCAAAAAAAAGCTGCAAATTGGCGCACGATTTTGTAAATTCTTTTCTCAATACGATTTGTTAAGTTATTAGTGGAGACCAGTGGAGATCAGGCAGGGGGTGGGCCATGACACAGAGGGGTGGGGCCATGTTGCGGAGGGGGTGTACCATGACATCAGGGGGCATGGCTATAATGTGACGATCGCGATTGGCCGATTGTCGTGTCAATCATGGGGAATCCTGCCTGGTTTTCTTAATTTGGAAAACCGGGAAGGAAGTTTTGACCTGGGCAGTCCTTCAAATTACCAGGCTGTCAGGGTCAAAAAACGGACAGGTGACAACCCTAATTTGCAGACTGGAACATAGCATAGTATTCATCTGGTTATCATAGTAGATTTTGTTTCACATGAGGACATTTAAGGGTAAATTTGTGAAAATTTTTGGCACTCACAAAAACCACAAATTTTCCAGCAAGTTTACATATAGAGGTATGCAACCTGTTATTCAGAATGCTCAGGATCTGGGGTTTTGAAGATAAGGGATCCTTCTGTAACTGGGATCTCCATGCCTTACATCTACAAATTCATTTAAACATTAACTAAACCCAATATGATTGTTCTGTCTTCAGTAAGGATTAATTATATCTTAGCTAGGATCAAGTAACCATGGAACTGTTATTGTAATACAGAGAAAAAGGAAATCATGTATTTATCATATTTACATTTACATTAGTTTATTAAAACAGAGTTTTTGGAAGATAGCCTTCCTGTAATTCAGAACTTTCTGGATAACGGGTTTCCTGAACAAATTCTATACCTGTACAATTTTATATAATGAAGACATTCTGAGCTTCAGTGGAATTCTCAGCCAAAGAATTGCTCACACTACCTCTATGGATCAGTTCTATACCGCTATTAATTGATAGTGCTGTATTTATTAAATACTTTCCGATGATAATTAGCTGACTTTAAATACATTGGGTACAATACTTTTGATGATTTGGTTCAAAATAAACAATAGATATTCAATGTATGCTGTGATTGTTGAAAACAAATGAAATAAACACAGCAAAGTACATTTTTGACTGAAGCCTGTAAACCTATGTAGATGAAGTGATGTCCAGATAATTGGCCTCCCTGCAATAGTAAAACTAAAACCATCAAATTTCTTTACCAGATCCCTAAAATATGGTGTTTTCATTTGAGCAGTTTCTTGGTTACAGATTGTAATTTGAGTTTACAAGTTGTATGTGAATTTTGTTTTTTTCTTGTGCGGTTTATGGAGAACCGTAATCAATATTATTTTTTAACGCTTTTAACATCTTTAAAACACAGCCTTGCATTCCACTTCTGCAATTCCATGTTCAGAAACACAGCAACAGGCCATAGGCAAATGCACATTAATAACAGTGTCAGGAGCCAATATGTGTCTGCAACCTGAAACTTTCACACCATTATTTAAAGGCAAAAACAAGTCAGCCCAATTGCAGTATGAGTTCCCTACTGTAAACCATGTGTAATAAAGACATTGCTAACAGATACAAATACTGCCGATTTCAGATGCTCACAGCAATTAAAGTCAAAATAGGCAGCTCAGTATAATGATTAGCCAGGAGGCTAAAAGAAAAAAAAAAGACATTCAGAACTCTTCTGGTAATGCAGAACTTATGGAGAGAAGTCCAGGTTCCTTCATCCAAATTGGAACGTAAAAGAAATCTGTTGGAAGGTGATGACAGAAATGAAGTAAAACAGTTGTTTCCTGATCCAAGTGCCAGATGTGTCACATACTGTGATAAATAAGATCTGTGTCTTACACTCCAGATATTGGTGGAATATTGCAAGCGTTTATTATAATGAGGTACTAGAATTGCTTAGTGTCTTCTGGCACCAAGCAGGGAACTGTTATTGCACAATGCCTGAAGCTGCTAATTCTGTTGTTTAGGTTCAAGCCAATATGGCCTATTAAAAGCTTAAGTTCAATTTTATTGTTCAGGTATTTATTAACTGATTATGAAAATACATTAAAAAAAAACCTCATAATTAAGCTACCAATTGTTCTTTACTTTGAATATTTTTTATCCTTTTCGGCTGTTCACATCAAGCCCGTTACATGTCACTGTATTTATTTTCACAATTGACTCCAGCAGCTGGCCTCTAAACTAAGTAACCGCAGTCCTTAAAATATCCATAAAAACATAGCTATAACCACGGAAGTTAAGGATTTTGCAGAAAAAAAGTGTGCTGTCATACTTGTCACACACGTTTTCTCTCAGCTGCACTATGGTTTTGACCTGTCTGTTTTTTATAATGCTGTGTTATGAAAAACAAAGAGAATAACTAGTTTTCTTTTTATTACCCAGCCATAATGATCTTCAATTTTTGCGGGAAAATATAACCCTATTAAAATCCCACTTCCTGGTGCATTCTACATAATTAACAGACAAGAACAGCATTATCTTGTAGGGTGCTAATAATTTCAAAAGATTGTTTCTAGATATATTGGATAGTGATAATTATGAAATAAATAATCATCACCCTCAGCACTGTTATTATTAGTGAGTAATATTTATTACAAGGTCTTGTTCATAGTACTTGCATTCACATTTCGGTACTTGAGTTAAAAGGATATGTTTTGGCACGAACGGGAAAGCTGAACATGTATACTGACAGATAATGAACAGAGTTTCCATGTAGTAGTGTTTGCATTCTTATCAAACTGAGATGCAATGTAGTGGTATTTAAAGGGGTGGTTTACCTTTAAAGGGGTGGTACACCTTTAAGTTAACTTTTAGTATGCTATAGAATGGTTAATTCTAAGCAACTTTTCAATTGGTCTCCATGTTTTCTTTTTTATTGCTTTTTAATTATTTGCCTTTTTCTTCTGACTTATGCTACTTTTTATTACTTATTTTTCAAGCCTCTCCTATTTATATTCCAGCCTCTCATTCGTATCAGTGCATGGTTGCTAGGGTAATTTGGGCCGTAGCAACTGTATTGCTGAAATTATAAACTGGAGAGCTGCTGAATAGAAAGCTAAATAGCTCAAAAACACACAAATAATAAAAAATGAAAATTCATTACAAAATCACAATAACACTCTCTGTATCATACTAAAAATTTAAAAGGTGAACAACCACTTTAAGTTAAAATTTAGTATGTTAGAGCATGGCCCATTCTAAGCAAATGTTCAATTGTCCTTCATTATTTATTTTTTATGGTTTTTGATTGATTTGCCTTCTTTTTTTGAATTTTCAGAAAATATTGAGATAAATTCGGATTTTGATAAATAACCCCCATACCGTATCATTTTGGGCCAATGGGTTGTGTAGGCTGCTATGTGTGTTGTCTTGCCCCAAGCAGTGAATACCTTTTTTCTAGCATATTGTTTCATATTTTCCTATATATTTGTATGCCTTTTTTAAATTTCACAGGCTCGTTATATTTTGTTTCTTTGCCACCCTAGGTTCATGGCATCCAAACATTTCAGCTATTTATAAGCAAATTCTGCGAGGGTAAAATAAGCCAATAGGTTTATCCTCAGCAGCTGCCGAAAAGTCTGCTGCAGGGGAGTTTATTGTCCTGAGTCTATGCCAGAACATGTATTTAAAATTTGTTTTTATTAATTTTTTCTTTATCCCTTTGATTCTAAAAAGTCTGCTTCTTTTGTAGTCCAACAAATGCCTTTTTATATTGCTCTGGCCTCTCATGGAGTTGTAATACCCAAGAGTTTGGGAGAGTCATGAAAGTCCTAAGGTACATTATGAGCAACAGAAGTGACTACATATCAGAGAATATTCTTAGATGTCAGAAAGTTCTATATTGTAGGTGACTCAGGGCACCTTGAGTTTCCCTGACTCTAAAGTCAAAAATTCTTCCAGAAAAACAAGACCTTCATTTTTAAGAAAGCAAGAAAGTTGATTTGAAGAAAACATATATTTAAATATGCTATTATTTTATTATCACTAATTCTTAAGTCCTAATACCTTTGAACTGGTTTCCCCTTTTGCTTCACCTACAACATTCCCTACTTTTGCAGAGACCCCATATACTACTGAGCCACCATACCTCTTTATACATCCCTGGTACGGCCTAACCTTGAGTATGCAGGTTTTTTTTGTGTCCCAGTTCTCACACAAGGATGTTAATGAGCTGGAAAGTGCAGAGACGTGCAACTAGACTGGTAAAGGAAATGGAACAATTAAACTATGAGGATAGACTGTTACGGTTGGGGTTCCAGCCATTAAGGTTTTTCACTGTGGTGACCTACCAATCACCGCACCTTCACTGGCTGTACTTCAGCAAAGTTATTCCACAGGCCAAGCTTCCATGTGTTTGTAGCAGCCCAACCATTCCTTTAATTTTGGTTTTAAATAAATGCCTTTTAAACACTTTTATTTTTAATTGTCATTGATCTGGGTGGTCTCTTTTCTGTGACTGAGACCAATTCCCAGATCAGAAACTTTTCCCAGGAGGCACTACCATGAAGATGCCAACCTATGAAAAATAGGACTAGAGGTAAATAGTTAGGGAACACCATATGGGGTTTACGTTGACATGGTATGGTGGCTTACCAATTTTATGATCATAATTTTGTAACTAAAACCCTCCTGTTTCTGAAAATACATGCACTTGCATAGATACTAGAATACTTATGAAGAAAAGAATGGACAGTGATGATCAATCCCCTCCTCTCTTTTGTATTTCTGTTATTATTCTCATCTGCTAAGAGATATCTACCTTCCCTCTAAAGTTTTCAAAGACACTGTGCCACATATCCCCCTCCCCCTGGCACTTCTCTTTGAGGGGTTGGATTTTAGCCACCAGACATTGGCACAGTGGATACGGCATTGACATTCTTTTGTCACATTCCTGCCCTATGCTCAACTGAAAAGTAAAAGTGCTGTAAGGAAAGAAACCACCATGTTACTCTTGCATTACTTTTTTGCAAAGTGAAGCCTTCGAAATCAGAAGGTATTTACTTGGCTCATGCCATACACATAGCACTGAGAGTTTTAATTCTTCCATCAAATCACTCCTTTTTCCTTTTTCTATTTCTTTTTTTAGCATGGTTCATCCCAGTGAGTTGGGGCATCATCTCTATTAAGGTTACAACAGAAAAAAATAGAGAGATTCAAGGGCCCACTTGATAGTCAGACACTCCCTCTCTACAATGCTGTTGTTTTTCTGAGGCAGGGTAAGTTTTTGCTCAAAAACACAATTGGGTTGCTGCTAGTGATGAATGAATCTGACCCGTTTCTCTTCTCCAAAAATTTGTGAAACAGCAAAACATTTGTACTTAATGCAATGGACGTTTTTCCAGGCAACATTTTTCAAACCACTCATTAAGTTTTTTACTATAAATTGGATCTATGGACGTTCTTTTTGCAGTGAAAGACGAATATTGCTCATCTCATTTGCAGAATTTGACACACCATATAGCACAGTATGGTTTTCCCAGCCACCAATGATCGTTTGGCAGGGTTTGGCAGGCTTTTATCAACCCAAAATAACTATGTAAGAATGTAGTAAAGATTACTATGATGAGAGGAAAAACATACGTAAGACACAATTCTGTCTCTTATACAACATTTTATTGCATGCCTATGCCTTTAAAGCCTATTTATAATATAATAATAATATATTACATCACAATAAATGGAAAAAGTGATTCATTACTGTAATGAAATCTGATAAAGAAAAAAATGGATGGTATAAGTTTTAAGATTACTGTAAGTTTTATTGTGCTTTTAATATAACCTATTTGAACGTGTTTACATTTATTCTTTGGAAGCATTCGGCTCACAGATTTCTCAGCAAGCAATTCATCTGCAAAAACATGCATCACAACTATGCTCTTTTGGCTGTCCATTATGGCAGCCATCAGGAATCCTGATAATGGCTTTAACAGACTGCCAAACACCCACTTGCTATTAATAGTATGTATTTTTTTGCATGAAAGTGGATGTGCTCACCTAGGCAGTGTCCTAAGTGTCTGTAAACACAGGTGTTGTCTGCATGAGTCATTTAGTTGCAAAATACAGCCTAATTATACTATACTATTATAAGTTATATATTAGTATTCTGTTTATTCTAGTTCTATGCAAAATATTTTCAGAGAACCCTATCAGCCTTTATAGTATTTTAACTTCTGAAAATGTTATTGTGTTATTAAAAGTTGATGCAAACTTCTGTTACCTTTGAGGAAATAAATATTTGCAGATACAGAGACTAAGGGGCCGATTCACTAACTTCGAGTGAAGGATTCGAAGGTAAAAAACTTCGAATTTCGAAGTTTTTTTTGGGCTACTTCGACCTTCGACTACGACTTTGAATCGAACTATTCGAAGTAAAAATCTTTTGACTATTCGACCATTCGATAGTCGAAGTACTGTCTCTTTAGAAAAAACTTCGACCCCCTAGTTCGCCATCTAAAAGCTACCAAAGTCAATGTTAGCCTATGGGGAAGGTCCCCATAAGCTTGGCTAACTTTTTTATGATCGAAGGATATTCCTTCGATCGTTGGATTAAAACCCTTTGAATCGTTCGATTCGAAGGATTTTATCGTTCGATCGAAGGATTTTATCGTTCGATCAAAGGAATTATCCTTCGATCGTTCGATCGAACTATCTTCAATATTCGAAGTCGAAGGATTTTAATTCCTAGTAGAATATCGAGGGTTAATTAACCCTCGATATTCGACCCATAGTGAATCGGCCCCTAAGTAAGTAAGTAAGTAAGTAAGTAAGTAAGTAAGTAAGTTGCAGGAAAACTCGGAACTCTCCTGATAATCTTGCATGTATAGGTATAAAAATTTATTATCCAGAATGTGTGGAATCTGGATTTTTCCGATAATGATTTTTTTTTCGTAATTTGGATCACCATACCTTGTCTAGTAAAAACAATTTACAAATAATAAACCCAATAGAATTATTTTGCCACTAATATGGATTCATGCAGCCTAGTTACCATCAAGTACAAAGCACTGGTTTATTAATACAGAGAAAAGGTAAATCATTAAAAAAAAAACAGTTATCTACTTAAAATGGCTTTCCTGTCATTTACAACTTTCTGTGTAACCGGTTTCCAGATATGAGATCCCACACCTGTTTATTAATTATACTGTTTGGGATCAGTAGAGTTAGCGTTTCATAGTTATTTAAATCAATCAATAACAAGGCAGAATGGTGTATCAGCTGACTGTAAAATTGGACCAGTGTTTAGGTGATAACTAGCATAGAGATATGGATGAGATCTGAGAGAAGCAGATGATTTTTTAAAACAAGTTACTTTTTCTGAGAATGATCAGCATAACCTTAAACCGAGAAACTAGGTACAACTGTAATACACTATGTCATGATGGGGGAATTTAGACCACTTGAGGTGAAAGCCAAAGTTTATTCGACACAAGCTCCATGGATTCTAAACTCACAAACAGTCAGAACACCAAACAAATTAAGTTTTTATAGTTAAAAGGGAGTTACTGGTGCATAGAGATAGTGCTCAACAGCACAAAAAACAAACAACTGGTCTTACAGCCAAGTAAGTGTCTCTGCCCTCAAGACCAAGGTATTAATGGCAGCTAGTTGAGAACAGAATCCATTCAAGTCAGGGGGGCTTACGGAGAATCTGTATACACAGAATTTTATTCTCTCACTATCACTTCCCCTACCCAACAACACTGTACACTTCTGAGGGTTGCTGGCTGGGAAAGGTTTAATATAGTAACATTGACTGATGTGCAAATTGTTGTTTATAATGTGTGTGATTTTCCAGCCTTCACAGCAACCTTGATATTCAGTATATAATCAGTACATATCCCTCATCATCTTGCATTTCTTTTCATATAAACTGAATGGAAAATATGTGTATTGTCTGTTTTTTGTACAATAAATTTACCTTACAAAGAAATATGTGCGCAAATTGGCAGATATATAATTTTTTACTAATTTCCAGTACATCAGTAATAGCAGCGCTCCAGCTTCAAGGGTCTTGATATATTTGGCTCATTTTATGTAATGCAATGTGCTTGAGGTTTTATGTGAAATGTATTGGAATTCTTTACTTTAATATGATCTCATTCAAGTATACCATAGCCCAAATTAACACATTTTCATACTCTTCTAAAAAATATGAGGATTTTTGCCTTAGTGAAAGTATTTTAAATGAAAGTACAAATACTCTGTTGGACAGCCTTTCATAGAAATATAATAAAATCTATTATGCTTAATTAAATAACAAACTCTGTTGTGTTGTCTTGGAAAACTGTACTTACTATATCATGGTATCAATTGGAAAGAATTCTGGAATATGTTTTGTACACTTTGGGGCCTATTTATCATGCTGTGAAAACAGTGGAGAGAGGAAATTATGTTGATCATAGCAACCAATTAGATCTTTGCTTTTGTTTTCTAACTGTTGAAATCTAATTGCTGATTGGTTGCTATGGGCTACACCGCCAGGGGTGTTTCACAAAGCATGATCAATAGGCCCTTTGTGTTCTGTGTATGAATTTGGATAGTATATATGTTTCACATGAATTTTATGGCAGATTTAAGGTTTCACACATGGGCAGCTTTTCATTAAGGTTTGTGATGGCTAAGCCTCCCTAAGCATGGAGGAGGCCTGTTAAGATATGTATTCATGGGTGTGCTCTCATAAGCTCAAATAAAGAGTAAGACAAAAATACTAAAAGCTGCTAAATACACTGTATTTCCCCACATATCCACAGGACATTTTCCCTGTTGAAGCAGCAACAAGCAACTGAGCATCTGTTAAATTTCGGCAAGATGGGAGTGAAGTGATCTATAAGAACGCTACCAAATTCACCATCAAGAAATATATATTGATGAGACTGGTGACAACTGTCATGGTTTTTATGATATTCAAACCTGGCATGAAATCCTTGGTCACTGTAAATAAGATGATATTTTAAAAACTACAAAATGAACTTGATGGTATGGAGATTAAGGGTAAGGTTGCTAAATCTAACCTAAATTGTGAACTTTGTACCCAGGGAAAAAAACAGAACAGAAAAAGAGAATCTGACAAACATGCCATACAATCACTTGAACTAGTACACACTGATTTAGCAGACCCCATAGAGCCAGTAGCAAAAGATGGATTTTAGATAAGCCATAGCATTTACTGATTACTCTAGTACAGTATTTGTGTACTTTCTGAAAAATAAGAGTGATATAGTATTATCCACAGAAAACGTCATTGCTGATACTGCCCCCTATGGGACTATCAAATATATACAGTCTGATAATGGCACAGAATTTATGGCAAAGAACTTTCAGTCACTGCTCAGTAAGATGAGCATAAGACATGAGACCTCAGCACCTTACTCACCCCATCAACACAAAGGTGTAACGTCAAAAGAGTCATATACATATGCAGTAATGACTGCTGCTATGATTCGCAACAGGTGACAGCCTAATCTATCAAAGATAAAAACATTTGGATCAGAATGCTTTTCATACCAGTATGACAGAAAGAAACTAGACACAAAGTGTTAAAAGGGAATTTTTGTAGGATATGACAAAAATAGTCCCTCATACCTGGTGTATTACCCAAGCACTGGAAAGGTATTTAAACACAGGCTAGTAAAGTTCATTACAAAAAGTAATGAGAGACTGAGAGACAAACTCATGTGTTAAATGCTGATATTAACAATTGTGTGCTTAAGTCAGCTGAAGTCCCCCAACATAAATGAGATAATAGGTGCATTTACCATCAGTGGTCCATCCTCCACCATAAATCCAGAAGAAAGTTTATTGGTACAGCACCAGTAGTATAAAATGCCTTTATTAGAAATTCACATGGCAAACAACCTGGTCTGCAATGTTTCAGGCCAGCCAGGCCTTTTATCAAGCTCTATAATCACCATTTTGAAACACCCCCTTATATAGGGGACATTTTCGTCACCTACTGGTTATATCAGTAATGGCAACAAGTTAAATACACATTGTTACAATTGTAACTAAAATGTATCCATTAAGCACCATCTACTGGTCACATTTCGACATTGGAAGACAAGTTGCATACATACTGTTACTAAGCAGTTCAAATCAATTAGTTTTGTGGTTAACTCTTTGTAGGTCACAGAACAATCATTAATGTATGTTATTTGTAAAACAAAATATTTAAAACAACCAATTAAAATCTGAATGAAAACAAACTCAGTGAAAAATAGCTTGTAGATCGTATTCCCTGTTCAGTCCATGTGGGGAAAGTGTCCCAAGTCTCCTGATCCATTGTGCTTCTTTTTTCAATTAAAATTCTATGCAATCCCCACCCTGTCTGGGTGTAGGTATATGATCCAATATCTGAAATTTCAATTGGTGTACGCCGTGGCTGGCCTCTAGAAAATGGGCAGCAACTGCTTGTTCTGTTTTTTTTGTTCTGATTGCCGATTTATGCTACCTAAATCTTTCTCGAATTGGGCGTGAGGTTTGTTCCATGTACAATAGGCCACAAGGATATTTGATGCTATATACCACAAAACTAGTGGCGCACTTGTTGTACCACCATATTTTAAACGGGGTACCTTGTCAGGATGATGAACTACTCCACCTTTTTGGCAATTGGAACAACAGTTACACCCAAGGCATAGGAAAGTACCATTTTTTATTGGCCGTAATGTGCTTTGTTTCATTTTTTGGTTTCCCATGTCCGATTTTACAAATACTGAGGCTATAGTTTCACTTTTCTTATAGGACATGATGGGAAAATTTTTGAAGATAATTACCTTGGGGAGACTTTCACTTGTTTTTTTATAATGTTAGAAACATTGTGGCATAAGATGTTGAACTTCGAGACAAAGGGAATATGATCTTGCTGTTGAGTTACCCAGCCTAATCTCTTACTTTTAACATCAGTTCTCTCTACCTCATTGCACTGTTCCTTTAACATATTATTTGGATAGCCCCGTTCCTTAAACGTATCCTGCATCTCAGTCAATCTCAGATTAAGTAATGACTCATCCTTAACAATGCGCTTAACCCTACTAAACTGAGATTTTGGGAGGGACTTTTTGACCTGAGGAGGGTGAAACAAATCAAAGTGGAGTAGAGTGTTCCTGTCGGTGGGTTTGACGTACAAATCCACCGACTGGGATCCACCACATCTTGACACCCTTGTATACAAAAATGGAATACATTCAGGACTGGACGTCAAGGTAAATTTTATGCAAGATAATGCAGAGTTAATCTCCCCTACAAATTTCTCAAGGGCCCAATGTGGCCCCGTCCAAATGGCAAAAACATCATCATTGAAGCGGAACCATTTGTGGCAGTATTTGATGAACCACTTGTTGTTATAGACAAATCAAATCTATTCATGAAGATGTTTGCGAAGGGCGGGGCCACATTTGATCCCATTGCCGTACCCCATACCTGCATATATTATTGATCCTGAAACAGGAAGAAGTTATTATAAAGAATCAATTCAAGGCATTGTATAATGAATTTTTTCTTAGCATTATCCATAGCTGGATCCAGGTCCAACTCGAGGCGGACCACCTCCACACCCCCATCAAGTGGGATGGAGGTGTAGAGGCTCTCCACATCAAGTGTGACTAACAGGATATCATTCTTTAAATCTATACATGTATTTATCTTATCCAAAAAATCTCCTGTATCTTTAAGATATGATTTATGTGATGTAACATAAGGATTGATGATGCAATCCACAAATACAGAGATAGGAGATAGGAGAGAGCCCACACAAGATACGATAGGGTGTCCAGGGGGGTTGTCCAAATTCTTATGTATCTTGGGTAAGATATAAAAAACAGGCATAACTGGATGCTCAATTTCCAGAAAAACAGCCAATACCCCACCAATAACCTTCAATTCTAGGGTGCTTTTGACTAAATAATTAATTTGTTAGTGGATTTGGGGGAGGGGACTGTGATGGAGGTTTAATAACAATATTGCCATTATTGGTTAATTCCTGCAGAGCATCCAATTGTGCCTTGTCTAGATTGTAATGTGTCAGTTTATATTCCCCTTTTCTATATTCAAGTACTGCCATATCTTTTGTTAAATTATTTATAAATGCTTCAATAAACATGTTATCCGAATCTGGTGTATATTTGCTGGGCAATTTTAATCCCAATGGACCCCCATTAAAAGTTACAATAGGGTCCGGAATGTCTAAGTCTGGTTTAATGGTTTAATGTTTCTAAAGAAGGGGTAAAGTAGATGCTGATATTAAACCCAAATCCAGGGGAGGTCCCAGTATCTGAAGTTGAGAGTGCAGATGGAAATGATAATGGCCAAATACAAACCATTGTACAAGATACCCCAAAGGGACAGAAAAGCCCTTCATACTTAGATAACTATGTATTAAAGTCAGATTGTAATGATCAGATACTGCCAAACATTGACTACCATTACAGAGCACATACTGTACCACAAACTTTTAGAGAAGCCATAGATTCACTCCAGTCACAGATATGGCTTAAAGGGGACCCGTCAAACAAACAAATAATTCAAAATCCTATTTTATCATATTAGTCAAGCAAAATTAACTTTTATTACATAATATAAATTATTTGAATCTTGTTTCCTTCAGTCTGGGAATTCATAATTATAGAAAGCAGGCAGGAGCCATTTTGTGGACACCGTTATCAAGGCAAGCTTTGCATCATCTCAGAATCTTGTTTGTGCACCAGAATGGGGGAACTGATCCATCCCCATGCACTGGCTACACAATTAAATGGTGAAGAGAACGGGGAACGTGTGGAGAGCAGTGACATCTAGGACGTGCAGAATGGAAAGCGAAAGTAATTGTCTGCCCCGCCTCTATTCCTGTTGCTTACAACAGCTATGAATGCTTTAATAAAAAATAGAAATTGGATTTCATGTATAATTTGAAAAGGACTTTTATTATACTGATTTTTGTGTCTAGGTGACAGGTCCACTTTAATGCAATGAAAGATAAAATAGATTCACTAAAAGAGAATGATAAATTCACACTGACCACTCTACCAAAAGGTAAAAATGCATTTGGGGGTAGATGGGTCTATGCAATAAAAAAGCAATGCAGATGGATCTGAAACATACCAAACTAGATATGATGCCAAAGGATACAGTCAAGTAAAGGGAATTGATTATATGGAGACTTTTTCTCCAACTGTGAATTTTACTTCTATATGCATTTTGATGCAAATGGCAGTACAGTACGATTTTGCTGTTCATCAAATGGATGTGAAACAGCTTATTTACATGCCCCAACTGATTGTGAGAATTATATATGGACCAACCAGAGGGATTAGAGATCGAAACTGAAACAGAATGAATCAATCAGAATGAAACAATCAGGTAGAAACTGGAACAAAATGCTACATACAGTAATTACCTATACACAAATGGATTTGTACAGAATTCAGTAGACCATTGTGTATACATAAGGCAGTCTGGAAATGAGAGAGTAATACTATTGATATGGGTTGATGATCTTATTATTGCTGCAAGTAAAAACACTACTCAATGATGTAAAAGCAATGCTCACTACAAGGTTCAAAAAAGATCTCAGGAAGCTGAAATATTTTCTAGGTATCAATTTTGAACAAACTGATGAAGTGATAAAAATGAATCAAAAGAAATATATATCAAAGATACTTGAAAAATTTGGTATGTCAGATTGTAAACCGAGATTGACTGGAGAAAAACTGGAGTTCAATGACAACAGTGATCCTACAGATACTAAAAGGTATCGGGAGGTAGTAGGCAGTTTTATTTATGTGATGACATGTACAAGATCAGATTTGAGCTGGGAACAATTTCCAGAGCCAAATGAACAACATTGAACTATTGCTAAACATGCAATGAGATACTTGAATGGTACTATTGATTTTGAGTTACAGAAAATGCAAGGAGAACTTAAATCTTGAAGCATATAGTGATGCTAGTTGGGTCTCAGACATAAATGACAGAAGAAGCACAACAGGACATTGTTTTAGTCTATCCACGAATGGTGCACTGATTTCTTAGTAGTCAAAGAAACAACCCATGGTTGTCTTCCTGTGAGACTGAATATATAGCACTGACTGCTACCACAAAGGAAAGTTTATACCTTGTGCAGTTACTCAAATAATGGACAGTGAATGTCAATATGAGACAGTAAAATATTTTGAATATAATCAAGGTGCAATAGCTCTCGCAAAGAACCTGGTTTGCCGACGTTGTGCACCTTTAACTCTTGAGTATTGTCCGACAAACAAAATGGTAGCAGAAGTTATGACTAAGCCAGTAACAAAGTTTAAACTGGGAGAATTTGTACATTACATATTTGGAGTATAAACCAGTGTACTATACATTTTATGCTATATATGTCTTTCTGTAATATGAGAGCAAATGGGGGTGTTATGATATGTTATAATGGGTGTGCTCTCATACAGATCCCATACTGATACAGTGTCATGTGACATGATCTTTGTCTGCTAATGCAGAAGTGATAATAAAGTTATGTCTTCTTGAAGCAAGAGAAGCATGGTGTCTGTGTGCAGTTTCTCCTCTGTCTAAAAGAAAGCTGCAGGCTCACGTGAGATTGAGCTACTGGTCATTCCATCTCTTAAGCAGAATGGCAACAAGGCTGTCTGTTTTGTATCAGGTGGTTACCTGCTTCCATTGTAAATAATAGCTCCCTTAAACTGCAAGCAAAATGTGTTGAAGGCAGAAGTACTGAAGGCACGTTACTTTCAGAGTTCAGACACTGGGTAAAGTGCGACGTCACAGGTCTCGGCTTTCATTTGAATACAGAAACATTCTTCAATGCTCTAAGCACCTGCAGTTCAGTTATGGAGATGGTGTGGATAAGAAACTAGGCTACTTTAAGCCATCACTCAAACAGTAGCTGCTTAGTGTCTGTGATGTGTCACACAAAAGTAATAACTTAAAAGTAAGCTTCCCCTTTAAATCATATAGGTGATGTAAAAAAATATTTTTTGGGTTTATATCCCCTTTAACAACTAAGTCTGTATTTTTTTTTCTCAGCATTTTTGTATGATACACTATTTTTATTGGGTGATATTTGCATTTTGACTCGAAAATCTCAAATCTAATTCGATTTAAATAATTCAAACTCGATTCGAGTTTTTTCTCTGAAAAAAAAACTCAAATGTCACGAAACATCTCCAAATTGATCCCTGGACCTCTGCCATTGAGTTAAACAGTAATTCGGCAGATTTTTGGTTTCAAATAGTTGAATTAGAATTCCTAAAGGGGCAGAGCTTGATAAATTCTGAAAATCTAATTCAAATTTTTTAAAAACTCGAATCGAGTTTCGATAATTCCCTAGTCGAATTTGACAGTTTTGACCATAAAAAAAAAATTAAATTTTCAATTCGGCCCTTAACAAAGCTGCCCATTAATCTGGTCAATATATCTTGTCATAAAATGCTACTTTATGTATAACTTTAGTAACCAATAAACTATAAACAATAGGCAGAGGATTTTTTTAAATTTTTTTGTTTGGGTAGGCTGTGTAATGTTACTTCAGCAGTTTCTGTGATTTTCCAGGCGGAGAAACAGCTGTTTCAGTCCGATCCGCGCTGCAAAATATGTTGCCGCTCTATAAATACATGTTAATAATATTATAAGCAATGGCAAACATTGTAATTCACCTGTCTGAGAACACAGGGTGGATTTTTGTCAAAAAATGTACTACAATCTGAAATCTGTCCCATGGGTAGGGATGTAGCGAACTGTTCTGCTGCGAACTAGTTCGCGCTAACTTCGACCGTTCGCGTCCGCCG
This sequence comes from Xenopus petersii, assembly GCA_038501925.1. Lineage (NCBI taxonomy): Eukaryota > Metazoa > Chordata > Amphibia > Anura > Pipidae > Xenopus > Xenopus petersii. Next base: position 71,576,953 of record CM076681.1, on the reverse strand, counting down.
AATGTTCGCGAACGTTTGGGAACGTTCGCATTTTGAGTTCGCGTTCGATTCGAATAAAAATCGTTCGACCATTCGACCATTCGAATTCCTTCGACTGCTAAAAATCGAACGATTTCCATTCGTTCGAACGATTGTAAGCATTCGATCGAATGATTTTCATTCAATCGAACGATTTTAAAACGTTCGATCATTCGTTTCGAATGAAAATCCTTCGATCGTTCGAATCGAACGATTTTAGCGGGTGTTCGAAGTTCGCGAACTGTCCGCGAACGTTCGCATTTTTTGCCGGTGTTCGCGAACGGCGTTCGCAAACACCAAATCGGCAGTTCGCTACATCCCTACCCATGGGCTGACTTAAATGGGAACTATAGTGAAAATGAAAATTTAATATAAGCTTCAATATACTGAAACAAGAAACTTTCTAAATACAATCAATTAAAAATTCTGTACTTCACTTTTCTTCTCTCAGCATCTGTTTCTCTTCATTCTGTCTTCACGCAGGAGTTAGGGTGCCAGCTGAGAGAGAAATAGTGAACATAAACTTGATTATTTCAGAAACAATGCAGGATATTTAATTGATTGTATTTAAGTTTTTTATTACAGTATGATGAAGCTTATATCAATTTTTCATTTTTATTATTGTTTTACTGTAATACTACAATGTGACTAAATCATGATGTAAAGGCAGCACTTCCATCGTTATGGCCAAGCGCCAAGTATCATGTATCAATACTGTAGGGTTGTTTGCATTTTCTTGACTTGCGTTCAAGTTTCATATAGAGTTTTCAGAGTGGGGATGCCATCAATAACAGCATTAACATGATATTCCCTAGGGTGCTAAAATGGCAATGATTGTAATCATTGTGGCCACATCCCACAGTAACTTAACTATTGCTGTCAGAGCCTGGGTCTAGGATGTGCAGGCTATTTCTAGATGCAACCTCCACTACGGATTTAAATGTACACAAGGTTCCGGTGGGCTCCGCACCCCTGGTAGTTCAGCCACTAGCATGCCAAGTATCAGGTACAGCGTGTGCACTGTAGTGTGTGCACTTTTTTATTTGCATGCAAGTTGTTGATAGAATTTCTACTCCAATGTTGACAATGTCAATAGTGACATTAGCAAGTCATTCCCTAGGTGTAAGTTTGTAGCAGCCATTGACAATAATGGCTTGACAATGATATCAATATTTCTAGAGGTCTTAGCTCAATACTTGCTCACTATTCATCACAGCAGGCTGGAAAAGAGCATTGTCTTTGCAATGAGACCATCTGGCCATCTCAACTACAACAATGATGCAACTGAAAGCAACATCTCAAAATGTCATAGATGCAGCATATCCAACAGAATGTCTATGTCTAGTAGAAGATAAAACAAAGAATAGACAGAATTATTTAAACATACAGTATAGTAAGGCAGGCCAACATGGTGACACAGAGTATCACCATAATCATATAATTAATAACTAGCAAGTCAGTAGAAATTATTGGCAAACCCCCTGTGGTAACCCAGGATAATTCCTGGGTTACCATTTAATAATGGTAGTGGTAGTTTCAGGATTCCTAGCCTCAGTATGTGGGCACTATTCATCATAGCAGGTTGGAAGAGTGCATTGTCACTCAGTAAAAGTATACAGATGTGCACAAAGTGTCTTTGGTGTAAGTACTTTTTATGAATGGCTTCAGTAGGCACATGAATTTTCATCCATTTTTCATTCAGTATTATTTTGGACTATATATATCATATATATCATACCCTAATAATGTCTTGATTGAAAAGAGATTAATAAAAAATACCAACATTAGTTGGGAAAATTCTGGTTTGGTCACCAACAGCTAAATTTGTACAATCCAACATTCAACAGGTTTGCACTACTTGTGACCCAGTAAAATTATGTTGTATGTTCCCTACATGCTTTCCTCTTTGTTTTAAAGGATATAGTAGGTCAAAAAGTATATATATATATATATATATAGCCTCGAGGAAGGTACGCACTCACAGGTCTTATGAAGAAAAAATGGTGTTTATTATTCAAAGCAAAGACTGACGTTTCGGCTAGCACTCTAGCCTTTCTCAAACCCTTTCTCACTTTGAGAAAGGCTAGAGTGCTAGCCGAAACGTCAGTCTTTGCTTTGAATAATAAACACCATTTTTTCTTCATAAGACCTGTGAGTGCGTACCTTCCTCGAGGCTGTTGTTCTACTTTTTGGGCTTATCGCACCCAGGCAACATTTACCTGCTTACGTGTTGTGCTGGCCTCCAATAGTTCCTATATATATATATATATATATATATATATATATATATATATATATATATATATATATATATATATATATATATCTAGACATACTGGCAGAAGGTAAATTACAAGCATTAATTTGCTACTATGTGTTTGTGTTCACCTTCCCCCCCTTGTTAAGGCCAAGTGACTGCAATCTAGCAATCATCTGCCTCATACCACATCATTAAGCTTCCTTTCTTAAGCTAGCCTGCTGCATTTCTGTGATTTCCTGTTGTTCCTGCTTGGTTCCTGAGTCCAGTGCTCTAGTCCCAATCACTGTCATAAACATTTTTACCCAGGGATAATGTCAGTTCATTCTCAAATATCAACATGAAAAATGCTTACCACTGCAAAACCTTTGAAATGGTTCCAATATTTTTCTATAGTGTTGCAGACAATCTGCTTATCTCCTATTCATATTAGTCAATTTCTTTACAGTAAAGGGCAGAAGCAATCAAAGCTATGTGCCAGTCTCAGACTTGCACAATAGCTCCAAAAATAATGAACAAAATAAAACCTTCCAATTATCCACGAAAAGTCAAATTATTTTGATTTACAGTCCCTCAATGTGGTTTTCTTACCGTTAGGAAAATTTGTTTAAGTGATTAAAAAATTCCTTAAAATTCTGAACAGAAATGTTGGCTTCTGTTTTCTAGGCAGAGCTAACTGACTAACTTGATTTGTCAGAACAGCTTGAAAATGAAGTGCTAACTGTTGGATTTTATTGAAGGTAAACCAAGTGGAACAACACATGTATTTTCTTAGGAAACTAAAAAGCACACAGTCATGTGTTGTACCTTGGGGTAAATTCTTTATTATGAATTACAACCTGCTTACTGATGAGTTGCTAATAAAATATAGACCTGCTGGCCATTATTTTTTTTCCATATAGTACACACTTTTTAAAAAACTTTTTATTATTGTAAAAACTGTGAATAAATCTGTTTTCAATTTGCAACAGTTTGCTCTCCATCAGAAAATTCAATTTATAATCCAATCTAACCATCTATTCAGTACTGATAAAAGGTATTGCATTATTGAGAGACTTTGGCTGTGATAGAAGTGTCCAAGATGCAAAAAACTGAAGTAAAAGCAAAGGACTGGATATCCGGTGTTTCACCTTGCTGGTTTCTCCAGCAGCACTTGACTAGATAAGATGGTCAGTGGATTGTTGTACAGGCATGGGATTGGTTATCTGGAAACCTGTTATTCAAAAAGTGCTGAATTACTGGAAGGCCATCTCCCATAGACTCCAATGTAAAATGAGTTCCTTTTTCTCTGTAATAATAAACTAGCACCTTGTACTTGATCCTGACTGTGATTTAATTAATCCTTATTGGAGGCCAAACAATCTTATTTGGTTTATTTAATATTTAAATTTAAATTTAAACTCCAGATCCCAGGCATTCAGGATAACAGGTCCCATGCATGTACTAACAAGTATTGTTAGTGAAATCGTTACTAAAATCTTGTGAATGAAACAGGTTTTTATAAAATAATAAGAAATGTACATTTGTATGTACATTCTGTTGCAAAAATTATCAGGGTTTGCAGAATGGACCATAAAGCAGGTGTTTTGTGGTTGAAACAGCGTACCTTCCATTGCACTAGTAAGATAGTTCAGTGGTCAACCACTTTTACATGGGGTGTTATCACCTATTATAAATACGGGACCTGTTATCCAGAATACTTGAGAAATGGAATGTTCCAGATAAAGGATTTTTCTGTAATTTGGCTCTCCATACCCTAAGCCTACTAAAAATCATTTAAACATTACATTAACCTAATAGGATTATCTTGCCTCCAATGTGGGTCCATGCATCTTAGTTACCATCAAGTAAAAGGTACTGTTTTATAAGTACGCTGAAAAAATAAATTGTTTTTAAAGATTTAAATTGATTAAAAGGAAGTCTATGGGAGATGGCCTTCCTGTAATTCAGAACTTTCTAGCTAATGGGTTTCCAGATAATGGATCATATACCTGTACAATATAAATAGAAAATTATAGTATATTTATGGGCACATGGACTTTTCTAAAATAAACACATGTTCTATATCCAATACATACGTGTCCACAGATATTTCACTGAATGTTTAAAATCAATGGAATCTGAATGCATAAAGTACAATATACAGTATAACCCAGAGGGTTTTTAGGGTATTTTTAAACACTCAGACAGATATGCTAGAAGTGTGTTTCTACCGTTTCATTTCCCTTAGCTTTGAGTTTGCAGAAATTTCAGCCACCCTTGTATAAAAATACTTTTTTTAAACAACCTGCCACTTTAGTAGTAACATATAGAAAAGTGCAGTAAGAATGCCTAGAAAACTCAGATATCATGGTGTATAAACTGGGTAGTGATTGGGGAATAGGGACCAATTCATGTAGTCACATTGTTTATTTAGGATAATGAAGCAAATCCTCAGATAACCATACTACAATTGGAATAAATCAGTTTGTTAGCTTTTCTTAAAAAAAGATACATTAGTGTACTAATTCATTAAGTTTTAAGGGTAGCAGTAACTGTTTATATCAAGTTTAAATGTAGGGGATCAGAAAAGTCTTTCCCTTGTTTTTCTGTCTCTGCCATCATACAGCCTGGTTACAGGCTAGAGAGCAATCTGATTGGTTGGGAGCCCCAGTGCATCCCAGGGAGAGGAGGGTGTGCCCAGGGGTGTGCCTTGCTTTGGAGACAAATGCACAGGGTTACAGAAGCAGTTTAAAAGGGAGCCCCTGCTGCTGCAGTAGTCAGTCAGAGTCAGATCTGTGGAGAAGTGAAAGTGCAGCGTGTGAGTAAAGGATCTGCAGTAACAGAGAGACTGTGGGGCTCATTTATTAACGCAGCGCAGCGCATAAGTGGACGCAAAAGATTGTCTGCGACATCACGAGTGTGATCGCTAATATATTTGCGTGATATTGCGCATAACACAGAGCTTTTGCGATGGTTTTGTTTATGCGCATTGCGCAAAAGATTGGGCATTTATGTCGCAAACGATGCCGTGGTTGTTAGGGGCGTGGCTGTGGGCGTGGCTACAATGCGCTTGCACTGCGGCCGTCGCAGATTTGTGTCTGTATATGTGCAAAACTGCACCCGGTCAACAGCACCACAATTTTTACAACTGCCTGTTTGTGGCGTAATAGTAACGCTCTTCAAAATGCGCATTCCTGCCCAGCTGCGCTAGCAGAGCCACACTGCTAAACTGGGTTCTGGCAAATACAATGGTGCTGCTGTTGGTGGGGATGTTTGTTAACTCAAAGTTTACTCAAAGATGAACAACCCCTGTAAAGTGCATATTAACCACGCCTTCCACCCAACATGTTTATATTGACCAAGGTTCCTTTAAGGGTATCAGGTAGGCTAAACACCTTTGCAACCAGATGCGTCTAAGTGAACGCAATATGCGCAATATGTGACGCAACTAATTAAAGCAGCGCATTCATACATGAGCACAACTAATCCTTACCTTTGCGGTATCTTCCTGTGCGCACAATTTATTATAAGCACTGCGACAGCTGATACGCAGTTTCACACGTCGCACCTGTCTGTGTCTACATTAGCGCACAAAATTGCACTGTTAAGGTATCGTGCGCTACATTATTAAATACTCGCATGCGCTGGGCAAATGTCAGGCCACTGCGCTCTTTTTAGCACTGCGCTGCGTTAATAAATGAGCCCCTGTATGTGTTAACTCAGCTGGATAGCTTTGAATTTTCAGTCTAAAGGGAGAGGTTACCCTGCATCCAGTTTAACTGTTGAGATCGTTTTGTGTCCCTGTGTGAGGACAGGTCTAGCTCGTGTACCTGCCTTGTCGGAGCAGCTAACAAATCCAAAAGGGAAAGGTACCTTGGGGCAGGTCGCCCTACCTTGGGAGATAAGAGCTCTTGGGGAAGGGAATTGAACTGTGTTAATCTGTATTTATCCACCCGGAGTGGAGTGTGAGTGTGAAAGACTGTGCCAGGGGTTTGATAGTCCACACAAGTTCCCTAGGGCAGAGTTTGACATTCGACCCTTGATAAATCTGCCCCATAATTATACATTGATACATTTGGGAGTATACTTGGGGGGAATGTAATAAAAGAAAAACAATTTGCTCAAATAAAAATTTTGCAATGTAATTTTCTTCCAGAAACTGTTATTGCACAGCGAATTATAATTGCGCATTGTGCACTTTTAATAAGTACTTGAAGGTGTCGTAATCTTCAGGAGCTAACATAACTTTTTGAGTAAGAAATTTTATTACAAATTCACAATCTTTTTTCCACTGGCGGAAGTGGTCGCTAAACAGTTTCCAGGTTCACAAAAGCTATATTAAATTCAAGCAAAGGGAAATTTGTTAGCGCAAAGGCATACATTTTCACAAACAAATTTTTTTCTGTTACTCATAATTGTTTTACAAGGACCCTACATGGAATTTTTCAGTTCAGATGGTGGAGCTGTAATCTTGGACACAACATAGTAACCAATAAAAATAGCATGCAATGAATATCTTGGCATCCATACAGTCACAATTTAGGCAGTACTAAAGGTACAGTGCACAATCTGTGTTCAAAGCATGATCTTCTCAGTGTTTGTTTACAGATGCTAATACAAACAGGGAAATCTTTAGAGCACACAGCATGACTACAACATCATGTTTTTCTTACAGGGACAGAAAACTATGCATAATAATCAGCAGGATATTTGGTATTTAAATACCAGAAATGTGGATTCAATTATAACCATCCAAAGATATATTTGAATTAAATTTGGTTTATATTAACTCTTTCATATTCTAATGTGAGTCTAATGTTCCACTGTTTAGATGTGGTGATTAGACAGTATTTTCAAGCTCTGGTTTGTTTTTTGTAATAGTGGAGAGAGATCTAATAACTGCAAAGATTGTGTAATATTTCACTTATTAGGTGTGTGTGTGGTAGATAATTTATTAAATGTTATGGGGCAGATTTATCAAAGGTCTAATTTCGAATTCATGCGAATTTTGTTTTACTCTAATAAAGTTGATTATACTCAAAATTCTAATGGGAGGTTATTTAAGAAAAAACTACGTCCAAAACTGGAACGAATATTACCGACTTAAAAACTTGAATCGAATTTGACTAAACTCGAGTTTTTTCTCAAATGTCAGGAAATAGCTCAAATGGGTCACTGGATCTTTGCCATTGAGTTCTACATGAAGGTTTCAGGTGGTGAATAGTCAAATTAAGCTGAGGTTTAAGTTTGCTGTTACCTAACAGGGATGTCATTTCACACACACTGTAGCTGAGCATATTCACCCTTGGTATGTCTTCACCATTGACCGTATGCCTGTGGACAGTACCATGGACTTAACTGATCAGACTTAATCATACCGTCCCAATGTGTCAGGATCCCACCTGCTTGCTGTAAAGGAATCTGACCTTTTATTTTGAATTGGGCCCCTTCATCCACCCTCACAAATGACAGCACTACCCCTTAAACTTGAATATATATAAAAATCTGCCTTTTGAAGTCAGCAGCTTTTTTTTTCAACATAAAATACATTTTTGAGCTAGCTTATAGGAAATGCAAGCTTCGGACAGAATTAAGATTATTGTTGAGGTGTAGCTAAACTATTTTATTGCAAAACGTAGTTTTACAGGACATAAAAATGCATTGAAGTCTATGGGTGCCAATTTTTTTGATGCACAACAAATTACACTACAAATTTTTGACGTGCAACAATTTTTTTTGCCCATTAGAGTCTATGGGCATCATATTCTTGGCAAAACTTGGTGAAAGATTTTGCTCATCACTATTTGGGGCCATATAAAGTTTTTTTCTGTGGGTACTGACCCATTCGGTTGCCCATTTGTATCTACTTCACACCGCCTATAACTCTACGGGTGAGAAGCAATATTAAGACTTAATAATTCTTAAAAACTCTTGAGAAAGCCAAGTGGTTGGCAAAAACGTCATTGAGGCAGTGACTGTAACCGCGGGACCTTCCCCATAGGCTAACATTGAGGTTCGGTAGTTTTTAGATGGCAAAGTCTTTTTTAAAGCGACAGTACTTCGACTATCGAATGGTCGAATAGTCGAACGATTTTTAGTTTGTTTCAAAGTCGTAGTAGCCAATTTGATGGTCGAAGTAGCCAAAAAAACCATTGGAAATTTGAATTTTTTTTATTCTATTCCTTCACTCAAACTGAGTAAATATGCCCCATGATGTCTAGTGATTTTAATAAAGTGAGCTCTGATACATCTTCTAGGCATCTTCTATAAGATATATTGGATTTAATGGTCAATGAATATCTGACACCCAACTGCTGCATGAAGACAGAATGAAGAGAAACAGATGCAGAGAGAGGAATAGTGAAGATGAACTTGATTATTTCAGAAACAGTACAACATTTTTTATTGATTGTATTTAGAAATGTTATTATTTCAGAATGATGAAGCTTATATAAAATTTACATTTTTGCAACAATTCACCTTTAAATAATGTTTTAAAACTTTCTACACATAGAAACTTCCATATTATCAACACTAGTATAAAAATTGACATCTGGGTATTTTTCAAGCTCAGATGTGTTAGTATTAATAAAAATTAAACTGAGCGCATGTCATTTAAGGTTGAAGTAATATAACAGTCTTTCTTTACTCAATACTAACTGCAGTTTTAACTTGTTGGCTTTTATAGAGACAGTTAATGTGAAATGTTAGAACACAGTGGGTGATATTTATATAAAATCTCTGAGAACCATGGTATTTTGCTTATGTGGAATATGATGGCATTTTGCCTAGATCAAGTAACCAGCAGATTAGCACATTAACACTTTTGAAAAATATGCATTCATGCAGTTCTCTCTGAATGTGGTCTTTGACTTTTTGTAGCCATGCCTAATAATTTTCAAATTGACACTGTTACTCATAAAATGTAACGTCCACAAACGTTTATTCAAAGTTATTCATAAAAGTTCTTATTTTCAAACATAATTATTCAGAGTATTAAGTAGAAAACAAATGAATGTAAAATGCCTTTTTCTGTTATTTGCTTTTTGCAGGGTAATTGAAACTTAAATTGTACTGTACAAATGTGAATTCATTCATTTAAGACCAGCGCATACAACACTATGGTAATATTTACTCATAATGTAATCAGGCCATAAATATGCTAATCCATGTACTGGAAATCACATTACTGTGCTCCAAATATATTTTTTAGATTCAATTAAGAAAAATGAGTTGATATTTAAACTCACACTGTTAATGAAGGAATGCAGGTTCCAGGAAAAAGAAAAGCCCCAGCTTGTTTAGTGCTGGAAAAAACTTATGGCTTCATCATATATTTGTGGAAAGCCAACTCAAAGAACACCTAAATATTTAAATCTGAAGGTATTGTAAAATAGAATCATATCTGGTACCACCACGTTCTCCTATCTTTCTTGCCTGTTTAGTTTAAAACAAATATTTTGGTCCTGTGTTTGTATAAAGATAGTGGGGACATGAAGGTGGGTAGGCTAAATTGCTGCATGGGTTCCACCGTTCTACTTTATTTTAATTTACATAACTCACGCTGACTATTTATTTAAACCTGTATTCCTAAAAACAGCTGAGCCCAGAAAAAATGGTAAAGGCACTACTTAGTTAGTGTCATTTTGCAAAAGCTGACGTTTCAAAAGGTTTGACTGCAAACAAAAAAGCAAAAGTGTTCTGGAAAGATCTTATGGAAGAAGCTAGAAAGACCATGGTGATTCAGATTTGCCTTCCAATGGGAATTACATGTAATGAATTATATAGTGAATAAAATACCCCCTCTTGTAAAATATAAGGATATTATAAGTTACCAAGGAGTTTCATGAACACATAAAAATACGAGGCTAAAATTACCTCATGGAACTCCGAGGTCATGTGACAGAAATGACATCAGAATTCACCGTTTATAAGGATATAATTTACAAGATATTCATGGCTTTTGTGTATATATATATATATATATATATATATATATATATATGTACTGTATTTATATATATATATATATATATATATATATATATATATATATATATACATATATATATATATATACACACAGGCGTTTGTGACGTCACAGACCCGGAAGTTTGGGCGGCAGGCATTTGTGCCGAAAAGTTGGGGCTATTCTCATTTGTGGCAAGTATATTGGCTCCTTGTTGTTTCTTTTTTCTGCTTTGTACAAACCTTTGGGTGGTATGTATACTATTACTTTGTATATCATTGCTGTATAAACTTAACTTTTGTTAACACAATTGTATTTTGCCAAATTGTTTTAAACAGTACCACCTGAGTCTATATTTGTAAAATTCTTTTGAGAGTGTATAACCTATTGTATGGTACACTAAGTTAATATAGCCACAATTTAATTGACTAATTAAATACATTGTTTCTATAGATTCATTATAATTATTGTTAATTTGCAGAGCCTTATTAATTCAAATAAATAAAATCAAACATAATAACTATGTGTGGGCAATTTGTCAAATAAAAAATTGGGCAGCCACCAAATGATTGGATCTTACCGTGTATGCCCAGCATTGTTAACTTAACATAAATATATTTTTAGGGGCATCTAGTCCTTGTGTGAACTGCCCTTTATGCAATTTTGTTATAAAGTTGAAAACTTAAACCACCCACACAATGGCAATAGCATTCCATGTAACTCAAACGGGGAGGCCCATTTATCAAAGGTCGAATTTCGAATTCATCTGAATTTTTATTAATTTGAATATACTCACAATTCAACTGGGAGGTTTTATAAGAAAAAAATAGAATGTCTAATTTAATACTCGACCCTTTATAAATCAGCCCCTAATTGTAAAACCACAATTGTGGTATATATGGGGTAAATACTCAAACATCAAATGCTGGTATATGTTGTTTTCATACCTGAGGATTCAGGAAAACTGTCCCAATTGTGAAGAAAGTGGGCCTGATTCAAATCCATGTAAAAACATTATTTTGTGGCTTATTATGTAAAATCTCGTGGACAGATTCAAAAGTTTTTTCCTAATTTAGTTCCAGTTTTCCCCATAGACTTAGAGTTTTCATGTGATAAGAAATGAGATACTTTTTCCTTACTGCAGTGCTGAGCCAAGCAAACCAGGCACCCTAGGTAACCTGGCCAGCCACCCTAGGCATAGATTTGAATTAATACCCAAAATACTAAATTATAGCTAATATTTGTCTATTTCTTCTGGCATTCATTGACTGACAAATATGCATTATATTCCCCATTATATAAGTGAGTGTAAGACAAATATGCATTATATTCCCCATTATATAAGTGAGTGTAAGCTTAAGTGAAACTTATTAGCCATTCTCGATTGAAATAGTGGGATATCCAGCAATGAACAGATGAACCTAGCCATGCAGACTTCCATCCACAATCAAAGCAAGTTAAACAAACTTTCTGGCAAAGACCCAGCGCTACATAGTTTTCCATTTAGTGAAACAGTAGGAGCTTGCTAAATTCCAAACTCTTGCTGGAAATTATTCAAACTTTCTGCTAAAATTTTCATTTTTAGATAGGGAGCTTCCGAAGCATAATACAAGCTTTAAAGTATACAGTAATTACTTTCATTTCAGTACATTGAACTGCATTCAATGGTAATCACCTGCATGAACATTCTCAGGATAATATTACTGTCTAAAACAATACAGATCTATATATTATATCAAGAAAAGTTGCATGACTGAATATATCAATTTACAGTGTTACAAACATATTTACAAAAACACTTTCAATGCAAAAACTATCATTATTCCACTAAATAACTTGGCACAAACTTTGTAATATTCAAACAACCACCCAACCTCTTCTGCAAATCATTGTTGATATTTAAGATCTCTCACCATTTACTAATCATTAGCCCCTGAAGCTAAACTGAACTAACTCTAGTAAAGTGACAGATAATGTAACGGCTGCTTGCATTTATCAGAGGTACCAACAGTCCTTCAGGTTATTGTGTCTACTATTTTTTTGATGCACTTAAAAAAAATGTCCCAATGTAAAAACCTAAAAAGGTTATTCTCTCACTGGTAATACGTGGGGCCTGGGTGCTCATGCCCCAGACCTACAGCTCGAGGTGGAGGTATCCAACCAAAGAAGAAAACAGCACTCACAGATCCCACAAACAGGATTGTAAAAGAACTGAGAACTTTATTTAGGCCACAAAGTAGATTAACACGTAGACTTACGCGTTTCGTGCCATTAGGCACTTAATCATACAGGTATATCAGATATATACCCCAAACTCACCAATTTCCAAAATACATTAATTAACCAATAGAGTACAAACGGGGTAGGGGCATTAAAAACAATATGATAAAATACTATTTTTAAACCATATATTTGTTGTTCATCCAGAAAGCACTTGTGTCTGGGGCATACTTGCACAATATACCCTGGATTAAAAATACGGCAGGTTTAAGGCAGTGAATAGTTGAATTCGAGTTCTTAAATGGTCATGGAGTGGAGTATGTTAAGTCTCAAAATTCAAATGAAAACTCAAATTGAGTTCAGATACATGTAAATCACAATTCGAATTTGAGAGTTTTGACCAAAAAAACCCAATAATTCGAATTAGAATTTTCACTTTGGCCCTTAATAAATCTGCCCCCAAGTTGATACATTTAATTGAGACATTTCTCAGCAGTATCTGTGGAACATTAGCAACTATTTTATCAAATCTAACAGCTGCCTTTTAAGTATCTCAGCAGGGACAAAGATAACAAATGTAACTAAATGTATCAATTTAGAACAGTTAACGGGTTAGTGACCCCCCCCAGAGGAGAAAAATTAAACTTTATTCTTCAATATTAGAAAAACTGTAACATATAGAAAATAGTTCCAAAGTCTTTATTTCTGGTGAACAATCTGAAACCAACTGAACTGAAAAAAGTGTTTGACGGTGAACAACCCCATTAACAGACATGCAATTTTTCTCCATTAAATGGAATGATTCTTGTCACCTGTGAGCTAGTTGTTGAGTTTAGCTGAGTCGAGCAGAGTTGACTGAGGGACGAAAACACTAGTGAAAATGTGAAAAAAAAAAAAAGTTTAATGTCAGATAAAGCACTGTTTCCAATGTCAAGATTTAATTTGTGCATCTAGACTTTTTAAAAAATTGCCTGTTAGACTGGCTGTTGATCAATCCAGTTTCTTGTGTCAAAGGTAGATTTGCCACATATGTGTAGATGTACTGAATAATCAATCCTACTGGAAATGTTATTTCTAACACATCCTCCTCGTCTTGCATCTTTGGCTTATCGAATTCTTTTTGTGCATATTGCTGCACTTTTTCATTAGCTGAGACAATAAAACGACATTAATGACGTTCTAATAAGGATTTGGAATTTCTTTTTCTGTGCAGATTATGTCATTTTGTAGAACGAAAGAACAAACAAAGAATGTAGCTGTATACTATTCTAGCAGTTAAAATAGCAATCATTTACAGATGGAGATTGTGCTGGCAGATACACGTTTAGCAGCATCTGAAAAAGTTGGCTAATGTTTTAGCTCTGAAGTGTACACAGTATTATGGCCATAATTTACAGATGGAATTAATTGGGGTATTTACAGCCTTTCCAACTTTCTGATCTCATAAATACAACCCCATGACTGCTGGCAAATAAAGTGTTTGTGTGTATAAGGAAAATAGAAATGTATCAAAAGCACCTGCTTTTGGTTTGGACATAGAGGGAAATTAACATATATTAATTGTAAATTTCATAAACAATATAGAAGAAAAAGTAGTGCATGCTCATTATTATTGTTATTTTTATCATAATGTAACATATACCTTAGATTAAAAACGAGCTTGCCAGATAGCATAACGTTATACCTGTTTAGGATTTAGAATTCTAAACAGAATAAATTCACAAAACGGGCGCGAAAAATCAAAAACCGGACACCGGCATAAAAAACTAGACGCCGGTGCTGCTTCGCAAATTTTTTGCAGTTTCGTGAATTCCGCAAATTTTTCGCATAGCGAACCGGCGCATATTCGCCCATCACTATGCGTAAGGAATAGTAAGGAAAGCAACTATCAGAGAATAACTAGGGGAGGGGGATTAATGCTTTGTTTAAAGAAGAAGGCTACCGAAGCAGTTTATTGCCAATAGATTAGCCACTATAAAGCTAAAGCTATGCAAGCTATAACACTTTATAAATTTACAAATATATTCTGCAGAATGCTTTACCATACCTGAGTAAACAGCTCTAGAAGCTCACTTTCTGTTTGTTTAGGATAGCAGCTGTCATATTAGCTTTTTGTGACATCACTTTCTGCCCGAGTCTCTCTCTGCTCACTCATAGCTTTGGGATCAGATTACAGCAGGAAGGGGGAGAAAGGAGCAAACTGAGCATGCTCAAGCCCGGGAGGTTTATGCTGAAAATAGGAAGTCTGTTACAGAAGCCCATGTGAAAGGACCAGCCCGGGACTCAAACTCTTGTTTGTGTTGTTCTGGACATTTGCCATGTGAGCCAGGCTCTTGGGGCTGGTCCTTATCTTGTCTTTGATTTTCCTGTATATTTGCCTGTTCCCTCTTGTCTCCTCCCTGTTCTCCACCCACCTGGTTTCCCTCATGTGTTTTCTTTTCCCAATTACCTTCCCTTTATAAACCCCACCCTGAGCTTTGATCAGGGCTGAATCATTGAATGTTTTTGTTTGTATCTGGATAACCTTCGTTCCTTGTTCCTGAAATCCTAGTTCCAGTGTTCTTGTTCTTGTGATTTTGTTCCAGCATTCCTTGCCCTCCTGCTTTCCTTGTAATGTTTTTTTTCTTGACCTTATATTTGATTTTGCCTGTTCCTGTTTTCTTCTGTTACCATTAAACCTGCAATATCACTATGTCATCTCGAATTGTTTATGGCTATCCTCCTGGGCTTCCACCATACCCACTTCCAAGTGTGAGACTAACTCCAGTTACAGCTGCTTCCCGATGTGAACGTTACACCATGTATGATCAATTGAAGGAAAGAAATGTGGTGTTTCATTTGTTACTTTGAGGGTTGACTGGTGTATTCATATAAACCTTTCTGATAAAGCTTACTTGATTTTAGCCTTTCCTTCTCCTTTAAGGGGGCTTTCAACTGAAAGCTTTTAATTGGAGAACTTATTATTTACATTAAACATATAAATAAATAAATTATATGGTAAATGTTTAAAGATGTAATAAAGGTTACAAACATGAAAATTACTAAAAACTAAAAAAAATGTAACAATCGATGTGCTATTTTTGACATATCCCATCCTATTATCCAGAATCCAGAATCCTATTATCCCATCCTATTATCCAGAATCCTATAGAGCTCTGTTTAAACAATCATCATTTTCCTGTTTTTTTCTCTGTAAAATCAGATAGTATCTTGTACATTTAATTTTTATTAAGGGGAAAATTTCTTGAGCACAAAAAAGACTTGATAAAACTGTGAATAAATCTGAATTGTACAATTCTTTCGGATTGGACACCAAAAACTACAACTTTCTGATTTTGGACACCCAAAAACTGTGACGTTTTTGGGTTTTCACCTGAAAACCATGAAATCTTTGGTTTATTAAACGAAACCCAGCTCAGCTATCTTCCAGCTGTAAATGGGACATCTGCCATTGACTTCTACATAAACTTTAATAAATAGCCCCCAAGTGTGTATTAATAGTGTTAAAGCATAGTGGTCTCTTATTACAGAAAGAAATTCTAATTAATAATGTTTCCCTTGTGATTTAAATTTTAATTGAAATGTTTTTATACTAATCTGATCTTTTATGTTAAAAGAGTATGAAAACATCAGGTGCAAGCCTCATCCAGACATTATTAAGAACTCCACTGGATGTATGGTATTAAATAATTAAATATAAAAATTAAACCTTCTGATTAAATATTCATGTCTAAAAATGATATTCTTCCAGATATACAAATTAAGCCTTTCACTTATAATTATTTGATTGTTGTTGGATTATTCAGTTGTAATTTATTTAATGTTCATAACCTTCTCACATCAGTAAAGCATTGATGTCTGTAAGTACTGTAGATGCCTATTTATGAAAACATTTTTTTAATTGAAATAAACCTGAAATTTTACCAAACTCAAATGTTTGCTTATTTATTAAATTATTTGAACACAAAAAAAGTTGATTGAATAAAACTGTGAAAAAAATTGAATACATTGAATTTGTATTCTAATCATCATTTTCAATTGGTCTACAAACTCTCAAAAAAATCTATTTGAAACTTGAAAAAAGAAAAAACTATATTGAAGTAGGCTCTTGGTCCTGTTCCAGCATGGACATTATCTCTGTAAAGTTTATGGTCCCTATGGCTGGTAGGTTAATAGATTACTCATGAAATTAACATTATCTTATGAAAGTGTGCCCATGACAATAAATAATTATAAACAAATTGTAAAACATCAAGGGCACATTTACTAAGGGTTGAATTTCGAAGTTAAAAAATGTCTAAATTCGACCATTGATAGTCAAAGTATTTTTTCAATCAAAAACGGCCGTTTTTGAGTGAAGTAAAAATCGTTAGATCAAATGGTTTAATCCTTCGAATCGAATAATTTGAAGGATCATACAAAAAAAACTTTGACTTATAAAAACGTAGCCAAAGACTCAGAGGGGTTCTAGGAGGTCCCCCATAGGCTAAACAGCAATTCGGCAGGTTTAAGGTGGCGAAGTGTCGAAGTCGAAGTTTCTTAAAGAGCCACTTAGATTTTCGAATGGTCGAATTTGTGAAGTTTTTTAAGATCGAATATAATTTTGGCCTATTCGACGGTTAAAGTACCCAAAAATTACTTCGAAATTCGAAGTTTTTGAATTCGAAAATTCACTTCAAACCTTAGTAAATGGGCCCCCAAATGTTGCTTGGGTTGTTTTGTAATTGAGCAGGTGCCATCAGTAGGCAAGATGGTGCATTAAAAATAATACTTTATTTAAGGGGCAAAATGTGAGATTAGCTTTCACCACAGTAAAATTCTACCACTCTCTTCATACCTATGGGATTTTTAAAGGTGTGTTTATCAAATGGTGAGATCTAGCTTTCACCAACTGATAAATATGTGTCTAAAAATCTCATAGAAATAAATGGTAGAAGTTCTAATTTCACACTTTGTTACATCTCCCACTAAAAGTTCACAATGGTTTTTGTTTTTATTATTACAATATATATCTAACTAAGTAATTTTATTATAATATTTATTACCATTTTTCCTAAGGACATTGCCCTATAGGCATATTCATACTTCATAACTTCCAGGTCATTTTATTGGCTTATTGTATGTGTTGCTTTATGTTTTGAGGCCTGGAAAATGTGAGCTATAACCAGATATGTTGCCCAGCATTATAGTCACAAAGCAGATAATTAGCATGTACTATGCCTAAAAATAAATACTGCATAAAATCAGCTGTTAAATTCCCAGCTGCCATTTTATTGAATAATAAATCATTTTTAATAGCAGAATATTCTTTTTACATAAACATAAACATTTCATTTGACATTCTAAATTATCCCAGGAAATAATTTTAGGCTAGCAGAAGAAAATCCAGATGTGGTCAGTAGCTATTTTATTTCAGAACTATAATTTTCTAGTTACAGTAATGATTAAAACGTTTAGAAATATGACTTTACATGTATAATGTGTGTGTGTGTGTGTATATATATATATATATATATATATATATATATATATATATATATATATATATAATGTGTGTGTGTGTGTATGTCTGTATATATTTATATATATATATATATATATATATATATATATATATATATATATATACACACAGTAAGGATCAGCTGTCAATTGCACAGCTTTGAAGATAATTCAAAAGTGATGGACAATATATTTCCAAGTGCTGGAAGTGTTGCATTTTTTTGCTTGGAAAATAAACACTAAACATAGAAGAAAACAGCTGTTCTGCATTTTACAACAATTCTGCATTTTACCAAAGACCTTGCAGACTACACAGAAAGTTATGAAAATAATCCTTCCAAATAGTGTGTGGTCAGTGCACCTGCAACAAAGATTGGTCCAAGGAAATGTGTCAGCTAATGTTATTGAGAACAATTCATGAATTCATCAGCTCGCCCTCTATACAATATTACATTTACACAGATGTTAATCCCTAGGGTGCAAATAACACAAGACTAACCCCACTAAAATCTAAAGAGCATGAGAAACATAAGTTCAGATCAGGAGAGCTGTTCATTTTCATGTATTGCCCATTTCAGTGCTGAATCTACATTTCCTCGTGTGCAGTAAATTTTACATTGCATTTACATTGCAGTAAATTTACATCTCTTCACACAGTTTTGCTGCGCATGCAGTTAAAATCACATAAACCAGCATCTCATTATTTTGATAAAATATAACATAAGTCAAAGATTCTAAAATCTAAAATCATATCCAGATGTAGTTAAATGTAACCCCTGCTTTTTATAATTTGCACTCATTAGTTATTGGCCTTAACACTTGGAACACTTGGCCTTAACACGCTGGATTCTTATGGCTCAAAATAAATTCCTTCATGGTTCAAAAGGGTGTCACTACTTCAACAGGAAACAACTTAACCAGATCAGCAGAGATATATTGAGCCTCTATTTCAAAGGGTTCTCTTCTCAGCATGTGCCTGTGGGAAAGTGCTTTTGAAGAAGGGTCCCCTACGCTGTATGTTGTTGTTACC
This sequence comes from Xenopus petersii, assembly GCA_038501925.1. Lineage (NCBI taxonomy): Eukaryota > Metazoa > Chordata > Amphibia > Anura > Pipidae > Xenopus > Xenopus petersii. The sequence goes on along the minus strand of CM076681.1, from coordinate 71,557,975 downwards.
TCTGAAACCTGAGGGATCGGATATTCTTGGTGATAAAAATAAGTATATATTTTGTGAACGCTGTTATAGAACTGACATACCTTAATACTTAACATTTCTATTATGTAGAATATTATTGTATTATTTTTTTTTACAATATTATCATGAGGGAAATACATTTATATCTATTTGAAGTACCAGTGGCAAGACCCAGTTTTATTTATGTATAATCGCATAACAGACTGCAGCTGTACACACATATTCCAAATATATACACACATGTACCAGAGAAGTAGAGGTTTACAACAAAGCAACTGAAGTTTTAATACCATATTCTAAAAGTATCATGGTTTTTAGCAATTTCCATAAAGGATAACAGTAAATCACTGTGTGGATTTTTTTTATTTATAACTAAATATTTCTCCCAACTATTTTCTGGCAACTGCAATATTTTTCTGAACATCACATTTTCTTTCTTTCTCCAGATATTAGGCCAGATACAGTTCAGTTCAGTGAGAAAAACTTTTCTCACTGTTTATCACATAAAAACTTTATTGTTAAGTATATGTGAAAATTTTAACTGAATTAGGAGAAAATAGTTTTCTCCTCAAACTGATGAGAAATTATTTTATGTGATACACCATAAAATATTTTTTTTCCATTGATTTGAATGCGGCCCATTATATTTTGTGGAGTGGGGGAAGAAAAAAATCCCATACAGGAGAACCCTGTAGCAGCCATCTATAGTCTAGAGCACTTGCAGCTAAATTGAAAATGTATCAGATTTGGACAAATTAAAAAGCATTTTATGGGGGTTATTTATCAAACTCCGAATGCAAAAATCCCGAACAATTTGTGATTTTTTAGTATAAAATCTGACTTTTAAAAAGTCATGAATCTTTCAGAATTTATTATACCCCAAAGATGGAAAAAGACTGAATTTGAAAACCCGGCATCTCAGACCTGTCGAGGTTGCATATAAGTCAATGGGAGAAGTCTCAATAATTTTTTGATGCATGCTGTGTTCCGCAACCACATTTTCAGGACAATGTAATAATAAATAAGCCGAAAAAAACCTGTGCAGATGTTATCCGAGTTTTTAGCAGAACATGTTTAGATAAATGCAGACTTTGATAAATAATCCCCTTAGTATCCATCTACTTACATTTTGAAATATGAGGAATGTGTGTATTTAGCATTGGGCTTTCTTGCTGGGTATTCAGGTATGTCAGTTGTTATTCTACAGAAGATAGAAGGCATTTGTTAGATAGGAATAATGATATAATACAATGACAAAAAAGATAGTTATCCTTATTACTGTGCCAGTTTACCTACATAAAGTATAAGGTCAGTGTATTGTCTGCAGCTAATTACATTAATCATACATTCAATAGTAAGGCAACCAGCAGAGTACATGCAGTATTTCAGGCTCAATCCCCCACATGGACCATAGACCAAAGATATGTTTTAGCAGGGTGCTGCCTCCTTTTCATAGGCATACAAGTCTCTAAACAGGCTGTGCTATCCAGGCTAAAGAGAAACCGAAAGTACAAAATTTGTGCTTGTATACGTATTGTTCTCTTTCTAACAGTCCATTAGGCATTTAGGGGGTTATTTACTAAACTTCGAATGCAAATGATTTTTTTTTTAATATAAAATTGGACTTTTAAAAAAACACAAATATTTTGCAAATTATTAAACCCTGAAGATGGAAAAGTCGAAATCAGAAAATCCGGCATCTCAGACCTGTCAAGGTTGCATATAAGTTAATGGGAGAAGTCCCAATGATTTTTTGATGTGCGCTGGGCTTCGTGCAATACCCCGAAGGTTTCGCAGTTTTCGGGCAAAAATCTTAGTTTTCGGGTGAAAAATCCGAAAAAAATCGTGAAAATCTGATTTTTTCCTGCAAACCAAATTTTCGGGAAAAAGTAATAATAAATGAGCGTAAAAAACAGAGTGGATTTGATCAGAGTTTGATAAAATATTGAGATAAATTCAAACTTTGATAAATAACCCCCTTACTATTTTCTCAACCTACTAGTTCAAGGGTTGGTTCACCACTGTAGCACTCAGGATGAAAATGGTGGCATTCAAAATGTGCCTGTCTTTCTATAGGATAAAAAATGGCTTTAACAGGCATACCACCAGTCAGAAAATTATCAATTTGTCCTTGTTACCCCAGGTCTGCCATAGGATTCAGAGTTGTAGAGTGGTTGGATTCTGTGTAATGAAGCCTAAGAAACTGATAAATCAAAACCTAGCAAAAAATATATGTGCGATTTATCAGAATTCACATTGTATCATTGTGTATCATTTATTTCATATCCATTATGATTATTATGCAATGCATAATTAAATTATTATAAAAAAGTGAAAATTAAATAATTAAATAATGCTATTACATTTATGACAAAGATACAAGCATTAATAACAAATTTTCCAATTATATTGGGATGATATTTAGGGATGGGCAAATTTTTTCGCCTTGTTTCGCCGCGGAAATGACGCTCATAGACTTGTATGGCGTCATGCGTCAAAAAAACTTTGCTGCGCGACACAAATTTTTTGACGCCCATAGACTTTTTTTGCCGAAACTAAACTGGTCAAATTCGCCCATCCCTAATGATATTTTTTTATTTCTTTTTTTAAATACATGAAATATATAATTGCTTATATAATGTAGACTCAATTACCGTCTGTGTGTATGTGTACTCGTGTATTTCATAAACTTTACATATTCAAATTATCCAAGAACTTTATGATTTGAAGACTTCTTTACTTGCGTTTGTCAACCGGAATATAAGCTCCTTATTATCTAAAAAGAATAACATAGTCTTAATTAAATACATAATAGACTTTTCAACATCAGTCTTACATGCCTGTGGTGAATAATATATTTAGCTTTAAATAATAACATCTGATGACAAGTATAATCGAATAGAACCTATGTGATGAAACATTTAGCATGTTTATTCTGGGGAAGTCCAGACAGTTAGTTATTAACTGCTAACTAAACATTGTTCTGGCAGAAAAATGTACAATACTGTTAAAATAACTTTTTCAAATGTTTTAATCAAGGATTTGATTGAAATGTCCACATGAAGGCTCATTAGTATCTATCATATTAAAGGACATGAAAATGCATGGATTTAAAATTGAATAGCATTTTTTGTCTTTATGTGGCTAAAAAATAAAATAGCTTGTTGATAAAACAATACCAAAGAATAGCTTGAACACTGAAACAATATGTTGGTTTGCTGTTAATCTGTAGAAACAGGTTTGTGCTACTGCCACATTATAGCAAATATCTATGGTACCACTCAATAAATAAATATTGGATCAAAAATACAAAATTAAAGTATTGGATATTGCCAAACCTCTCGTCCTTTAAAAAATCGTATTAGAGAGCACATTTTGGATATAAGGAAGGGACATAGAGATTCCCAAGTAGCAAAACATTTCCAAGATTGTAATGGAGGAGATATTACCAAATTGTCTGTTTTGGGTATTGATAGAGTGGTAAGGGGGAAGCGAGGGGGTGACGTTTTGCCAAAACTACTCCGTTTGGAAACTAAGTGGATATTTTTCTTAGAAAGTAGGAAACCCTTTGGTCTAAACAGCGACTTTGATGTCACATGCTTTTTTTAAGTAATCTTTTTTGAGTAACATTCGTTCTTTTCGAACATTTTACTTTTCAAATTATATATATTTCATTTAAATATTTTTTCAAAAAAGATCTGTTCTCTAATGTAGGCTAGCTTATATGCTATATGAGTATTGAGTATACTTAATATCTCATATCGTATTCGTAAGAAATATATACTGAGAAAACCTTATCAAACTATACTGGTATTGTAATTTTTAATTTTTTGGTTTCATTTATTCTAGTTTTCTTTATTTGCAATTACTTTATTATTGTTTCATTGCTTCATATATACACATATTTTCTTTCTTTATTTGTTATTTTTCACTTTTTGTTTATTGTTTTGTTTTTTTGCTCTTTTTGAGGTGTATCTTTTTTGTATTTTTGTGTATGTATGTAACAGTTAGCTTTTTAACCACTAGGTGGAACTTCACTAATTGTAACGGAGTGGTAACATGTGTTTGTAGCCTTGTGATTGGTCACAGCCCCTTTATAACATGTGTACAGGGGTGTGCCATTTAGCCTATGAGTAAGTGCCCCAATAGGCACGAAATGCATTAGGTTATATGTCCTAATACATTTTTCTACTTTTTACATTTGTTTTCTTATTATTGGAGATCCTCACATTCCTTTTGGACACAGTACTTTTGCTGTTAATCTGGCCAATGACATAGTGTGCATGCCTTTAAGACATTTCTATTGCTGCAAAAATGCGTGAATTTAATTTAAAAATATATGTTTGTAGTCTTACAATATAAACACAGCGCATTGAAAGCAGTTGTACAGTTTCCTCTAAAAAAACGATGTCTTCCCCAGGTATACTGTAGATTTTTTTTCTGGGTGCTTAAAATTATGGGTCTCCCTTTTCTACAACTTGCATCTTTCAGTTTTGAAATATAGCTGTGACAGTATTGCTACTAAAGTACAATTTTCAGACCCTTCTGGTCATTGGTTACCAGCTTTGAAATATGGTGCAGATAGAATAATAATAGACAGAATAAAGGAGAACTAAAGCTTAACTAAATAAGTAGTACATTATGTTGTATGCTTCTATACTAGCCCCAGGCAGCCACAAATATAGTTATATGGTTATGATAATAGGCAGGACTTACAAGACATGCTTATCTTGTCGTATCTTAAATGTAATTTAGCCATATTGTGTACTTAAATAACTAATTTAAGGGGCACTATACCCCCATTTTCAATAGTAGTTCAGTGAATAGGGCTTGTTCAGAATATACTTGTTACTTCTTGCATTAAACAGAGCAAAATGTAACTGACATTAAAGTCACATTATAATTCAGATTCTACTTCCTGTTCATGCAAGCTGGAAAAACCCTGTGTTAAAAAAAAAAACACCTGGCCTCCATCCGCTACCATTATAAGGCTTTGACATAAGGGAGCAACTCATTATACAGTTACTTCTCAGTGGCTCGTTGATTTGGTTTGATTATGCTCATATGGAAAGTAAAATGTGCTCATACAGGAAGAACAATGTGACTAATGCACAATAAAAATGCATTAAGGAGGAAATGTAATGAGATTCGTAAAGAACAAAACGTTGCAAATAAAAATTCACATGTCGCAAAGTAAAATTCTTCATTAGGATTTTATTGCATTACAAATCTTAATTTCGCATCGTGAATCTTTAACACCTGCTCTGCGGTTTTGTTAAATATTTTGTTGCAAAAACATGGTTTGCGATTGCAAAATGTTATTACATACACTGCACACTATTGCAAACTATAAAATTTGCAATCGCTATTCTACTGCCGTGTGAGGGGCTGAGTGTTCAAAGGCAAAGGCAAATTTTTTCACTTTGCAAACATTTATTTGCATTGTTAATGATTTTTGACTAGCGATTCATGTTACATTCCCCCCTTTGAATGTTAATGTTAACAATAACCAAATGTAATATTACCTGAGGAGCGGCGCTCCCCTTTTGCACGCCAATTCTTGTACTAGCATGTGTGTCACTCGCTTGTGTCTTTTATTGACACAGTGTATAATGACGTAATCATGCACAGCACGAAATTCAAATATTTTAAGGTACCTCGCTCTCTTTTCACTACCCAATGTAGGTTTTATCTTGTTTAGCTCCTGGGTACGATTCTTGAATGATTCCTGTGTGTAGACCTTTGCCTGACTCTGACCTGGATCATTGCTGCCTGTCCTGACCCTTTTGACTGCACTTTGACTACGCTCTTGGATTCAGACTCACTAATCTCTCGGCTCTGACCTTGGCTGACTTTGACTATGTTTTTGACGGCGGCGTCCGTTTTTTCGAAAAAAAAATTTTGACGCCGGCGAATTTTTTCCGCGAATTTTCGCGGGCGTTTCGCCGCGAATTCGCGTTTGGCAAATAAATTCGCCCATCACTAATCATCATCATAACAGAGATTTTATGCTGCAAAACAGATGACTAATCAAATGAAGCAATATAAGTTGAAATAAGTAATGGCAGAGCTGCCTGTAAAATCAGCTTGTACAATACTTGGAACATGGAAGTGTCTTAGTTCTGCATACATAATACATATAAACTTCTGTTTTCTATTATTAAACAAAGCACAGGCCCAGTGGTTCATAAATATAAATAATGCGTGCTGCTCAAATAGTGTCTCAGCACCACACAATCATAAATTCCCTGAAATAGCAAACTGTAGCGTTGTAATGCTGTGCCAAAGTTAGAAGTGTGGTCTGGAAAATAAGTGTAAAGGTGTGGCCAACTAAGATTGCCTCCCTTTCTTTTTCTTGTTAATAGTTAACACAACAGTTAGTTGTGCTTGAAATATATATGTTTCATTGTTTTCCTCTCTTTGATACATCATTTGATTGACAATTTAACAAGAACATTTTCCTGGAAATAAACAATATCTGGTTGGTTAGTGGAACAAATGGTAACTAAATGTACAAACCTGCAAAATTTATATAACCCAAAGGAAGAAACCAAAGGGGAAATGTATAAAGTTTCAATCTATAAAGAAAAAAAATACCTCAATCTTTGTAAATGAATCCAGTATTTAATGTTTAGCATTTCTTTCGAGGTTCTGCCCAATGTTTTCCATTGATATAACATAGGAAACTGTCAGCCAAGTATTTCATAGTAAATGAGTTTACTTTTACTGGATCCTTTCATATGTAGATTCTGGTCTGCATTTTTTGAGAAGATCTAAGCTTCCTTCCTGAGGAATCATCTTTTATTAATCAGCTTATCCAAAACACAGTCCAACAGTCTAACATTGGGTTCAGACAAATGTTGATGAACATCTTAAGTTTCTGAAAGTCTAAAACTTGTTCAATTATGTTTTATTTAACAGTCACCCTTTATTCAATTGCTGCATTTACAAATCCATGTAAAAGATAGGGTCACTTTGTTAAAAATGTTCTTTTTTTCAATTCAATGCTTATTTTATTTCTTAAAGGGAAAAAGGGGGGTACAGTAAGGAAAAAAGGGGGAGAGGGGGGTAGTAAAGTTTAACATTTTCACACCTTTAAATGCATTTATACCAACATAATAGTAATTTGCACTATATTACAATCTTTATTATTGGTCATATATTTGTATATCAGAGATAATTTTTTAAAGGAATCAATCAAATGTTCACAATGGTTGTTTCAGCTAATTTTCTGTTTTATTGTTTCTTACCATATTCTTTTATAAATTCTAACCATGGTCTCCAATTTGTGTAATGTTTAAGTGGACTACCCTTTCTATATGCTATCATCTCTTCTGATAGTAATTCATGTTACTATTCATTATAATATTACAATGTCTTTTAACAATTCATGTTTTACTTTGGAATTAATTCTGGCATGGAAAATAATAATCTGAATCCTTTCTCCCTATGTTTTATTTTCAACAGGGAGCAGGGATTTGGAAAGGTGCATTGCTGCTGAGCTGCACTGTGCACCCCGTAGAGTAGAATGGCACTGGACTCCTCAAAGCAGCCAAAACACTTTCTTATAAATTAACATATTTCTGTTTTGATAAATATGGTAATTGTTTAAATACTTTTCTGACAAGGTAATGCTTTTGCCAGAAAATTCTTGCCAACAAATCAGTTGGTTGAAATGGGGAAAATATTAAACTGATGGGAACCCTTCATGATTTCCCCAGTAATGAACCAGTAACATCAAAAGAGTTTTCTTTACATTTAACTATTCCATTTTCATTTGTAAAAACTGTGTGCTTGCTTCAGGGGCAGGGGCAATCCTGGTAATTTTGCCGCCTGAGACGACCTTCCTTTTGCTGCCCCACCCCGATTGCACTCTCTGCACTAGAAGAGCAGAATTTTAGGGTTGAAAAGCAGAAATTTGGCTCTTAGTTACCAGGAGAGCCATTTTTGCTGCCCCTGGAAAACAGGGGGGCGCTGCTGCCTGAGGCGAGTGCCTCAACTCGTCTCATTGGTGGAGCACCCCTGTTCAGGGGCTCAAACTTAGTTTTTATATCAATGATCTGCTCTTACATTCCCCACAAATAGCATAACAGTTCATGCATTTCTATGGCAAATAACAGATATATTCTGTACAATATAAAGTATTTTATACTGAACAAGAGAAAAGATGAAGGAATTCATCAACAGAACCATAGAATGAAATTGTTTCCCATATACAGGGAATTTATTGAGAAAAAAAGTTTATTTGTAGTTGCTAGTTGCACAAATATTAAGGGATATGTACAACACATGGGCTCCCTATTGAAGGGGCACATTGAGAGTGGCACATAGACATCCCCTATCCCACCTCCTAAATAGTACTTAATTCAGATATGCATATTAAGAAGTGCTGGTGGAAGCAGGATTGTAGCGAGTCCTTATACTTATGACAGGTGTTAAGTACAGGCATGGCTGCAGCACTGAATCCAGTGCAAGATTCAGGCTGCACTCAAATCCCATTCACTCTGTAAATGCGAGCAAGGGATACAATTACACCCTTAGTTGTTTAGCATTTGCTCCAGGGCATTTTGTAAATGACCTCATGAACTTTACAAAAAATATATATTTTCATTGAATTATGTTACTGGTCCTTTAAGCATAATACTAGACAAGGGTAATACTGCATACTGTATACCTGACATCAAACCAAAGCTATGTCATCTCTTTCGAGGAGATGATTTATTCTTTGTTTATTTGCCAGTCATTTTTATTAAGATATTTATTTGTTTTGCCAATAAAGCTCAAACTGTCAGTAGTATTATTCTAATATAAATTTCTAATATTAATTGAATGGTCTCCTTTTTCTTTTCTTCAGTGCTTCTTAGTATGAAGCCCTAGTCACAAAAATGATATGTATTAAATCAGAATGTTAAAGATGTAGCTATACTAATTTACGCACACAAAATTAAATGAAATGAAGCAAATACATTATGTCAAAGACTATAAACACTTTGTAATCAATCTAAAGCCAAGCCGTGCTTGTGGGAGTCATACTTAAATTAGTATTCACAGACAACAATTGCTTGTTTTTTCTCTAATTAAATGCAGCAACTACACATTTAAATATTTAGTCTATAATCCTATTTTAAGGTGGAAAACAGTTGCCAGTAGATAAGTGCTGATAGCACGTTGTATTTCAGATTCAATTAACATAAAGCTTCTTTACCTTCTATATGAGCAAAGTCATACTATTGAAAGTGAGAAGTAAATACTGTGGAGCTGTTTGTTGAAATGTAGAAACACTACAAGTATAATATTCAGATACTGATAAAACAAACACACGCATACAACCATGGTGCAATTGGTTTTCTATGGAAATCCCTATGTTTGCTTATGGCACCTTTCCATCATTAACACTTTTGCAGTCACACTAAAAGGAGATCCAAGGCCAATAGCTACAGTCTGGATGTCTGCCTTGCTGAAAGCTCTCAATTCAAGTTACCATTAGACAATATGGCTTTGTGAATATAAATGAGTTTGCACTTTGACCTTTTAGGTGCCATGGATGACTTCAGTCCAGCCCAACAATATTTGTTAATTACTATAACAGTAAATGCTGTAAGTAAGGGTTAATAAAGTTTACATATTATTTGTTTGTTTTTTTTCCAAATTCACAGTGGTTTACAGCAATGTACTGTAAATAACAGATTATTGAAGAGAAAGTAAGATTGTACCTTTATTATTGAAATAATAAATGCTATAATTAAGCTATAAGTGAATATTCAAGCAGCAGAATGAAGAAAACTCTTGTTTATGTGTCTACTAAAGAAATGTTAATATACAGAATTTTCCTACAACAAGGAGAAAGAAGTAAACCGCCCTTCCTTCCACACACCTAACCACTTATAGACTGAACAAATGCTTAGTGCAATAAATACATTTTTTAACTCATAAATATATTACTAGCATGGAAATTCATTATAAATAAAGCTATCCATGTGCTTATGCCTCTTATGAGAACATTTAAGGTGCTAAGTGTTATTTCAATGTATAAAGCAAATAATTAAATGGATTAATAAGCCACGGATCAAATACCATTAAATTAATACATTTAAAGTGCTATTACCACAAACAAAGTAGTTTAGAATTGGTTTTATAAAAAACAGCCCAGGCTGTCTGGTGTAGGAAGTGAATTAATAAATCATTGATAATATACAGACCAAAACCAGCATTTGAGAAATAAAAGCAAGAAAATGGAAAATAGTTGAGAAGTCCCGAGAATCTACTGACTGGTTTTATTTTCTAGGCCCTGGGACCCCACACGGGGAGAAAGTAGGACACTGGAGACTGTGGTCTCAAGTCTACCTTACTATCTTTGAAGGAGAGCTGAACTTCCCTATAAAACCACAGAGCCTTATAGTAAAAAAAGATTAAAGACATACAAATGAGGTAAAAAAAATATTAAAATATACAAAGTTAAAAAAGATTATTAAAAGCAATTTTAGGAATCCAATCCAATTGCTAAAATGTTAGAAGTTTGCCAACGCGCGTTTTGCCTTTGGCTTTATCAATGCAACTCCTTTCTCCTTGTTGTAAGTAGGGATGTCGAGGACTGTTCGCCTGCGAACTTGTTCGCGCGAACATCGACTGTTCGCGTTCAACGAATGTTCGCGAACGTCGCGCGACGTTCGCCAATTTGGGTTTGCCTTAGCTGGCACTTTTTTTTGCCATTTCTCCCCCAGACCAGCAGATACATGGCAGCCAATCAGGAAGCTCTCCCTCCTGGACCACCCCCACATCCCCTGGACCACTCCCCTTCCATATATAAACTGAAGCCCTGCAGCGTTTTTTCATTCTGCCTGTGTGTGCTTGGAAGAGCTAGTGTAGGGAGAGAGCTGTTAGTGATTTGAGGGACAGTTGATAGTAGCTTTGCTGGCTAGTAATCTGCTCTGTATTGTAGGGACAGAACTCTGCAGGGATTTGAGGGACATTTTAGGTTAGGTAGCTTTGCTGGCTAGTAATCTACCTTCTACTGCAGTACTCTGTATGTAGCTGCTGTGGGCACTGATCTCTTCTGATCTCATCTGCTGACTGCTGTAATAACCCAATAGTCCTTGTAAGGACTGCTTTTATTTTCTTTTTTGTTTTTTTACTTTGCTACTATAAGAGCCCAGTGCTATTAGTCTAGCTGTGTTGGGGAGTGGGACTGGTGTGCTACTGTGCTGCTCCTAGTAGTTCAGCACCAACCAGAGTAATTTTTTTTTTAATATACATATATATTTTTTTTTATTTTACTTATCTTACTGTTCTTTAACGTGTCCAGTGCTGTTTGCTGTTCTTCATAGTAGTGCACCAATAGTAGTGCACTTGCAGGCATTATTTGCCCAGTGTGTTCTTCAAACAACTGCCACCTAGCTGTGTGAGCTTGTTCACATTCTGTCTAAATATCAATAATAATACCGTCTCCAGAAACACCACCCGAGTGACGTTTTTCAAGCAGCAATAATATATTCCGTATCCACTGCTGTAGTGTATACGTTGACCTTGCAGGCATTGTTTCAATTTGTTTGCCCAGTGTGTTCTTCATTTTCAAACAACTGCCACCTAGCTGTGTGAGCTTGTTCACATTCTGTCTAAATATCAATAATAATACGGTCTCCAGAAACACCACCTGAGTGACGTTGTTCAAGCAGCAATAATATATTCCGTATCCACTACTGTATACATTGCCCTTGCAGGCATTGTTTGTCCAGTCTTTAACCAAGTGCCACCTAGCTGTGTGAGCTTTTTCACATTCCGTGTCCAGAAACATCACCTGAGTGACGTAGTGTGATTTCTGCCCTTTACAGCACAAAACGCAGCGCTGTGTCAACAATGTATTTTTCAGATACATTTTTGCCCTTGATCCCCCTCTGGCATGCCACTGTCCAGGTCGTTGCACCCTTTAAACAACTTTAAAATCATTTTTCTGGCCAGAAATGTCTTTTCTAGCTTTTAAAATTCGCCTTCCCATTGAAGTCTATGGGGTTCGTGACGTTCGCGAACCGTTCGCATTTTTGACGCAAGTTCGCGAATATGTTCGCGAACATTTTTTCCGACGTTCGCTACATCCCTAGTTGTAAGCTTAACCTGTATAAGTAATTTATACCTCCCTCCCTCCACGAAGTTGAATTTTGTTAATTAGCAAGGTTCCTACAATCCAAACCTTTCTTAATACAGAATTGTCTTATCTGCATCACATCAGCCCGCTAACTGGGGAAGTGAGTCTTAGGGGCCAATTCACCAAGGGTCAAATATCTAGGGTTAATTAACCCTCAATATTTGACTGGGAATTAAAATCCTTTGACTTCGAATATCGAAGTCGAAGGATTTTAGCGCAAATAGTTTGATCGTACGATCGAAGGATTATTCCTGCGATCGAATGATTAAATCCTTCGAATCGAACGATTCGAAGGATTTAAATCCAACGATCTAAGGAATATCCTTCGATCAAAAAAACTTAGGAAAGCCTATGGGGACCTTCCCCATAGGCTAACATTGAGTTTGGTAGCTTTTAGATGGCGAACTAGGGGGTTGAAGTTTTTTCTTAAAGAGACAGTACTTCGACTATCGAATGGTCAAATAGTCGAACGATTTTTAGTTCGAATCCTTCGATTCGAAGTCGAAGTCGTAGTCGAAGGTCGAAGTAGCCCATTCGATGGTCTAAGTAGCCCAAAAAACACTTCGAAATTCGAAGTTTTTTTACTTCGAATCCTTCACTCGCAGTTAGTGAATCGGCCCCTTAGCATTATAGCACAATTTCTGATTGTGTTCTACGGGTTTAGTGTATTTGTATAATTTATTTACCTAAAAGCTAAAAGTTCTGGTGCTCACTACTACATCCCTATATAAGGATCTGATCATTTGGCAAGCTCATCAGACAACCATATGCCAAATGTGCCCACCCAAGTCATAGGCCAAATAATGGTGTTTGGGCCAACCAGATTACATGACAGGTCTGTGCCAAAATTCTGTGTTTTTTGGTAAATTCAGTGTGTCTTCATCTTAAAGGTCCTCACTTCATTAACCCTTTAAATGCCACAGATCGTAGAATCTACGTTCTGTGGCAAAGGTACTTGAAATGCCACAGAACGTAGATTCTACGTTCTGCAGCACTTCCGGGTTCAGAAGCAGAGGAGCGGCTGTTAGAGCCGCTCGCTCCGTTCCTGCTCGATCCCCTGCCCCTAGGCAACGAGCAGAGCAGGGGATCGAGTGGCCCCTGGGGCGCGATCGCCCAGGGGCCCAAAAACAGCAGCAGGCACGTGTTACTTACGTGTCCTGCTGCTGCAGCCTGCACCGGATCGACGATCTCCGCCCCCACAGCACACAGACAGGAACCACGACGCAGAGGTCTTCCAGGGAGTCTTCCTGATCGCCTGCAACAGTCTCCAGCGATTTTTTCAGGTTAGTGCAACAATTACACACACAAACACACCAACACACACTTATTACAGTAATACACACTTAGATTCACACTTACACACACTTACACATACTTTTTGGGGATTGGGGGGGTCACTTACACTCACTGCACTTACACACATGTGCACACGCACACACGCGCACATAACATGTAATTTACCATTTGTACACACGCACACGCACATACATGGCATTGTGGCTTTTTTTTTTTTTTTCTTATCGCATCGTCTCTTTTTTTGGCTGAAAAAAATGTTTTATAGCCATTACGAATAGCGTATTCGCTAACCGTACTGTGCAATATCTTTTTTATGTTATTTCGGTGATTATATTGCAATTTTGGGTATTTTGGTGCATTTTTAGCCATTTTATTGAATTTTTAGCCATTTTATTGCATTTTCAGCTCTGCGTATGTTGTGTTCACTTGTTTCTAGCCGTATAACCTGTTTGGCCCAGCTAAAATATTGAAACTGTGATTCTGACGGCCGATAACACTAGTCTGGAAAAAAAACATTGATTTTTTGTGGTTTTATTGGATTTTTTTGCATTTCACTCTTTACTGCCTTATTTTGTTTTGCCTTGTAAATTTTATCTACTTTATATCCATTTGGGGGTCTCTGTGCGCCACATAGTTTGGTATATCTATGCATATTGGGCATCAAAGTGTTCAGTAGACCCCTGGCGTTCATATTTAGGATGTTTTATGCTGATACGTTACGAAATGTGGGGCATATAATGGGGTAAAATTCAAGCTTTGTGACGATTTTCAGAAATTTGATAAAAACCGTTATGTTCAGCATTGCTTTGCAGTTTGGCAGTTTGCAGTAGAAACACTTATTTACCCATATTGGATTCGTCAGAATGTGTACTTTCTGAAAATATATGGTTTTCTGGGGTCTCTGTACTGTTAGGGGGGTCTAATGTCACATAATACACACACCAGGTGCTCATATTGCAGCAGCCAGCGCGTCAGCCGTGAAAATGTATATACACTATTGTCATTTGGGGGTCTCTGTGCGCCACATAGTTTGGTATATCTATGCATATTGGGCATCAAAGTGTTCAGTAGACCCCATGCGTTCATATTTAGGATGTTTTATGCTGATACGTTACGAAATGTGGGGCATATAATGGGGTAAAATTCAAGCTTTGTGACGATTTTCAGAAATTTGATAAAAACCGTTATGTTCAGCATTGCTTTGCAGTTTGGCAGTTTGCAGTAGAAACACTTATTTACCCATATTGGATTCGTCAGAATGTGTACTTTCTGAAAATATATGGTTTTCTGGGGTCTCTGTACTGTTAGGGGGGTCTAATGTCGCATAATACACACACCAGGTGCTCATATTGCAGCAGCCAGCGCGTCAGCCGTGAAAATGTATATACACTATTGTCATTTGGGGGTCTCTGTGCGCCACATAGTTTGGTATATCTATGCATATTGGGCATCAAAGTGTTCAGTAGACCCCTGGCATTCATATTTAGGATGTTTTATGCTGATACGTTACGAAATGTGGGGCATATAATGGGGTAAAATTCAAGCTTTGTGACGATTTTCAGAAATTTGATAAAAACCGTTATGTTCAGCATTGCTTTGCAGTTTGGCAGTTTGCAGTAGAAACACTTATTTACCCATATTGGATTCGTCAGAATGTGTACTTTCTGAAAATATATGGTTTTCTGGGGTCTCTGTACTGTTAGGGGGGTCTAATGTCGCATAATACACACACCAGGTGCTCATATTGCAGCAGCCAGCGCGTCAGCCGTGAAAATGTATATACACTATTGTCATTTGGGGGTCTCTGTGCGCCACATAGTTTGGTATATCTATGCATATTGGGCATCAAAGTGTTCAGTAGACCCTTGGCGTTCATATTTAGGATGTTTTATGCTGATACATCACGAAATGTGGGGCATATAATGGGGTAAAATTCAAGCTTTGTGACGATTTTCAGAAATTTGATAAAAACCGTTATGTTCAGCATTGCTTTGCAGTTTGGCAGTTTGCAGTAGAAACACTTATTTACCCATATTGGATTCGTCAGAATGTGTACTTTCTGAAAATATATGGTTTTCTGGGGTCTCTGTACTGTTAGGGGGGTCTAATGTCGCATAATACACACACCAGGTGCTCATATTGCAGCAGCCAGCGCGTCAGCCATGAAAATGTATATACACTATTGTCATTTGGGGGTCTCTGTGCGCCACATAGTTTGGTATATCTATGCATACTGGGCATCAAAGTGTTCAGTAGACCCCTGGCGTTCATATTTAGGATGTTTTATGCTGATACGTTACGAAATGTGTGGCATATAATGGGGTAGAATTCAAGCTTTGTGACGATTTTCAGAAGTTTGATAAAAACCGTTATGTTCAGCATTGCTTTGCAGTTTGGGAGTTTGCAGTAGAAACACTTATTTACCCATATTGGATTCGTCAGAATGTGTACTTTCTGAAAATATATGGTTTTCTGGGGTCTCTGTACTGTTAGGGGGGTCTAATGTCGCATAATACACACTCCAGGTGCTCATATTGCAGCAGTCAGAGCGTCAGCCGTGAAAATGTCTATACATATTGTCATTTGGGGGTCTCTGTGCGCCACATAGTTTGGTATATCTATGCACATTGGGCATCAAACTGTTTAGTAGACCCATATGTTTATATTTAGGATGCTTTATGCTGGTAATGATACATGGATAATACGATGCTGGAAAGTTGAAGCTTTGAGGCAATTTCCAGATATTTCACCAAAACCGCCAAATTTGGGAAAGCCTTGCGACTCAGTAGTTTGGAGCAATAAGGCATGGGTACCCATTTTAGATTCGGTAGAATGTGTACTTTCCAAAAATGTATGGGTTTGGGGGGTAAACATATATTTCTGTGTTTTTACCCCACAAAAATGCAGTCAATGTGTTGATTTTTCATTAGATGAAGTTACCCACGGGACTGTTTGTATGCGCTAACTTCATTTTGGGGCCTCTAAATGCCAGATACTTTGGTAAACCTATGAACAATGGCCACCAAACTGTTCGAAGTAACCCTGGCAATCATATTTAGGGTGCTTTTTCTTAGTACGTAATGACACATGGGTGATATGGTGCTGGGAAGTTGAAGCTTTGAGGCAATTTTCAGATATTTCACCAAAACCGACAACTTTGGGAAAGCCTTGCGACTCAGTAGTTTGGAGCAATAAGGCATGGGTACCCATTTTAGATTCGGTAGAATGTGTACTTTCCAAAAATGTATGGGTTTGGGGGGTAAACATATATTTCTGTGTTTTTACCCCACAAAAATGCAGTCAATGTGTTGATTTTTCATTAGCTGAAGTTACCCACGGGACTGTTTGTATGCGCTAACTTCATTTTGGGGCCTCTAAATGCCAGATACTTTGGTAAACCTATGAACAATGGCCACCAAACTGTTCGGAGTAACCCTGGCAATCATATTTAGGGTGCTTTTTCTTAGTACGTAATGACACATGGGTGATATGGTGCTGGGAAGTTGAAGCTTTGAGGCAATTTTCAGATATTTCACCAAAACCGACAACTTTGGGAAAGCCTTGCGACTCAGTAGTTTGGAGCAATAAGGCATGGGTACCCATTTTAGATTCGGTAGAATGTGTACTTTCCAAAAATGTATGGGTTTGGGGGGTAAACATATATTTCTGTGTTTTTACCCCACAAAAATGCAGTCAATTTGTTGATTTTTCATTAGCTGAAGTTACCCACGGGACTGTTTGTATGCGCTAACTTCATTTTGGGGCCTCTAAATGCCAGATACTTTGGTAAACCTATGAACAATGGCCACCAAACTGTTCGGAGGAACCCTGGCAATCATATTTAGGGTGCTTTTTCTTAGTACGTAATGACACATGGGTGATATGGTGCTGGGAAGTTGAAGCTTTGAGGCAATTTTCAGATATTTCACCAAAACCGACAACTTTGGGAAAGCCTTGCGACTCAGTAGTTTGGAGCAGAAAGGCATGGGTACCCATTTTAGATTCAGTAGAATGTGTACTTTCCAAAAATATATGGGTTTGGGGGGTAAACATATATTTCTGTGTTTTTACCCCACAAAAATGCAGTCAATGTGTTGATTTTTCATTAGCTGAAGTTACCCACGGGACTGTTTGTATGCGCTAACTTCATTTTGGGGCCTCTAAATGCCAGTTACTTAGGTAAACCTATGAACAATGGCCACCAAACTGTTCGGAGGAACCCTGGCAATCATATTTAGGGTGCTTTTTCTTAGTATGTAATGACACATGGGTGATATGTTGCTGGGATGTTGAAGCTTTGAGGCAATTTTCAGATATTTCACCAAAACCGACAACTTTGGGAAAGCCTTGCGACTCAGTAGTTTGGAGCAATAAGGCATGGGTACCCATTTTAGATTCGGTAGAATGTGTACTTTCCAAAAATGTATGGGTTTGGGGGGGTAAACATATATTTCTGTGTTTTTACCCCACAAAAATGCAGTCAATGTGTTGATTTTTCGTTAGCTGAAGTTACCCACGGGACTGTTTGTATGCGCTAACTTCATTTTGGGGCCTCTAAATGCCAGATACTTTGGTAAACCTATGAACAATGGCCACCAAACTGTTCGGAGGAACCCTGGCAATCATATTTAGGGTGCTTTTTCTTAGTACGTAATGACACATGGGTGATATGGTGCTGGGAAGTTGAAGCTTTGAGGCAATTTTCAGATATTTCACCAAAACCGACAACTTTGGGAAAGCCTTGCGACTCAGTAGTTTGGAGCAGAAAGGCATGGGTACCCATTTTAGATTCAGTAGAATGTGTACTTTCCAAAAATGTATGGGTTTGGGGGGTAAACATATATTTCTGTGTTTTTACCCCACAAAAATGCAGTCAATTTGTTGATTTTTCATTAGCTGAAGTTACCCACGGGACTGTTTGTATGCGCTAACTTCATTTTGGGGCCTCTAAATGCCAGATACTTTGGTAAACCTATGAACAATGGCCACCAAACTGTTCGGAGGAACCCTGGCAATCATATTTAGGGTGCTTTTTCTTAGTACGTAATGACACATGGGTGATATGGTGCTGGGAAGTTGAAGCTTTGAGGCAATTTTCAGATATTTCACCAAAACCGACAACTTTGGGAAAGCCTTGCGACTCAGTAGTTTGGAGCAGAAAGGCATGGGTACCCATTTTAGATTCAGTAGAATGTGTACTTTCCAAAAATATATGGGTTTGGGGGGTAAACATATATTTCTGTGTTTTTACCCCACAAAAATGCAGTCAATGTGTTGATTTTTCATTAGCTGAAGTTACCCACGGGACTGTTTGTATGCGCTAACTTCATTTTGGGGCCTCTAAATGCCAGTTACTTAGGTAAACCTATGAACAATGGCCACCAAACTGTTCGGAGGAACCCTGGCAATCATATTTAGGGTGCTTTTTCTTAGTATGTAATGACACATGGGTGATATGTTGCTGGGATGTTGAAGCTTTGAGGCAATTTTCAGATATTTCACCAAAACCGACAACTTTGGGAAAGCCTTGCGACTCAGTAGTTTGGAGCAATAAGGCATGGGTACCCATTTTAGATTCGGTAGAATGTGTACTTTCCAAAAATGTATGGGTTTGGGGGGGTAAACATATATTTCTGTGTTTTTACCCCACAAAAATGCAGTCAATGTGTTGATTTTTCATTAGCTGAAGTTACCCACGGGACTGTTTGTATGCGCTAACTTCATTTTGGGGCCTCTAAATGCCAGATACTTTGGTAAACCTATGAACAATGGCCACCAAACTGTTCGGAGGAACCCTGGCAATCATATTTAGGGTGCTTTTTCTAGTACGTAATGACACATGGGTGATATGGTGCTGGGAAGTTGAAGCTTTGAGGCAATTTTCAGATATTTCACCAAAACCGACAACTTTGGGAAAGCCTTGCGACTCAGTAGTTTGGAGCAGAAAGGCATGGGTACCCATTTTAGATTCAGTAGAATGTGTACTTTCCAAAAATGTATGGGTTTGGGGGGTAAACATATATTTCTGTGTTTTTACCCCACAAAAATGCAGTCAATGTGTTGATTTTTCATTAGATGAAGTTACCCACAGGACTATTTGTATGCGCTAACTTCATTTTGAGGCCTCTAAATGCCAGATACTTTGATAAACCTATGAACAATGGCCACCAAACTGTTTGGAGGAACCCTGGCAATCATATTTAGGGTGCTTTTTCTTGGTGCGTAACGATACATGGGTGATATGGTGCTGGGAAGTTGAAGCTTTGAGGCAATTTTCAGATATTTCACCAAAACCGACAACTTTGGGAAAGCCTTGCGACTCAGTAGTTTGGAGCAATAAGGCATGGGTACCCATTTTAGATTCGGTAGAATGTGTACTTTCCAAAAATGTATGGGTTTGGGGGGTAAACATATATTTCTGTGTTTTTACCCCACAAAAATGCAGTCAATGTGTTGATTTTTCATTAGCTGAAGTTACCCACGGGACTGTTTGTATGCGCTAACTTCATTTTGGGGCCTCTAAATGCCAGATACTTTGGTAAACCTATGAACAATGGCCACCAAACTGTTCGGAGGAACCCTGGCAATCATATTTAGGGTGCTTTTTCTTAGTACGTAATGACACATGGGTGATATGGTGCTGGGAAGTTGAAGCTTTGAGGCAATTTTCAGATATTTCACCAAAACCGACAACTTTGGGAAAGCCTTGCGACTCAGTAGTTTGGAGCAATAAGGCATGGGTACCCATTTTAGATTCGGTAGAATGTGTACTTTCCAAAAATGTATGGGTTTGGGGGGTAAACATATATTTCTGTGTTTTTACCCCACAAAAATGCAGTCAATGTGTTGATTTTTCATTAGCTGAAGTTACCCACGGGACTGTTTGTATGCGCTAACTTCATTTTGGGGCCTCTAAATGCCAGATACTTTGGTAAACCTATGAACAATGGCCACCAAACTGTTCGGAGTAACCCTGGCAATCATATTTAGGGTGCTTTTTCTTAGTACGTAATGACACATGGGTGATATGGTGCTGGGAAGTTGAAGCTTTGAGGCAATTTTCAGATATTTCACCAAAACCGACAACTTTGGGAAAGCCTTGCGACTCAGTAGTTTGGAGCAATAAGGCATGGGTACCCATTTTAGATTCGGTAGAATGTGTACTTTCCAAAAATGTATGGGTTTGGGGGGTAAACATATATTTCTGTGTTTTTACCCCACAAAAATGCAGTCAATTTGTTGATTTTTCATTAGCTGAAGTTACCCACGGGACTGTTTGTATGCGCTAACTTCATTTTGGGGCCTCTAAATGCCAGATACTTTGGTAAACCTATGAACAATGGCCACCAAACTGTTCGGAGGAACCCTGGCAATCATATTTAGGGTGCTTTTTCTTAGTACGTAATGACACATGGGTGATATGGTGCTGGGAAGTTGAAGCTTTGAGGCAATTTTCAGATATTTCACCAAAACCGACAACTTTGGGAAAGCCTTGCGACTCAGTAGTTTGGAGCAGAAAGGCATGGGTACCCATTTTAGATTCAGTAGAATGTGTACTTTCCAAAAATGTATGGGTTTGGGGGGTAAACATATATTTCTGTGTTTTTACCCCACAAAAATGCAGTCAATGTGTTGATTTCTCAGTAGCTGAAGTAAAGTCCTGAACAATTTGGATGTGCTAACTACATATTGGTGTCTCTAAATGCCAGATACTTTGGTAAACCTATGCATAATGGGTATCAAATTGTTCAGTGGACCCCTGGCAATCATATTTCAGGTGCTTTTTCTTGGTACCTAATATAGTTTGGGATATGCGGAGCAGCAAAATAAAACCTTTGAAATGATTTTTCAGAATTTTGAATTTTTTGTTGAAAAACCGCTATGTTCAGACAAGCTTTTATGTTTGGTAGTTGGGAGTAGAGAGACATAGTTACCCATTTTGTAATCGGCAGAATGTGTACTTTTCAAAAATGTATGGTTTTCTGGGGTAAACCTACGGTTTCAGGATTTTTTGCCTTGGAATCTAAAGCATGCCGTTTTCTGCCTTGGTGCTTTCAAAATTTGGTAATATACTGCCGGGAGTTTTTGCTGTACAGAAATCCTAAATCTCCCTAAAACTATACATATCTGGTATTGGCACGTTCAAGAGACATAAGGCTTTCCAAATCAGTTGGATTTTCATCCGTAAAATGAAATATTTTTCTGGTATAAATTGATATACGATGAAAAATGGTAATTTTTCATTTTTTTTTGGTATTTAGCACTATAAATTTTTTTGCACAGGTGTAAATACATGAAAACTCAGGCAGATTTAGAAAGCTCAGTTTCTACCGAAAAAAACAATGTATAGTTTTCTTAGGTAAACTATAGGTTTCCCCTCAGAAAATGCCCCTAAAGTGAGAGAGCACAAAATGTTTCAAAAACGGCTGGCATTTCGCGTAACCAAAATGTGAAATTCTGCTGGCACTTAAAAGGTTAAAATTGTTATTCGTGTTGTTTGTTATTGTTATTATAAAATGCAAAAATAAAAACCTTTAAAAAAAGAATTGTTATTCATGGTCTATTTTGGCAGTATTTACTTTAACTAGCTGTTAAAATTGCTTTTCAGCTGTTTTCATTTGTTACATTTAAAATAATAGTATTCTGTACATAACACGATGTTGCAAATAAATAGATATTACATACAAGGCTCACGTGCCTCTTTCTGTCTTTATGCTATAGTTTGTTCCATGGTCAGCATGATGTTATCAAAATGTAAAAAAATTTAAAAATATTTGAATCAAATATATATAAATTCAAGTTCTTTGGATAGTGTCTCACATAATCCTTGTAAAGGGCAAATGAGCAAACATCTACCTACCTTAATCAATGTTTACACTATTGGCCTATATAAAGTAATATGGAAGTAATCTTAAAACATCCCACTCCATACCTCCTTAATGTAAAGCATTGTACAGAAGATGACTGGGTACATTTCAGATGATAGGAAGTGTGGTACAATAGACTTTGAGAGCCATTTAAAATAAGCAACAAGTAAATAATTTAGTTTTACTGCTAAAAATCAGTGACTCTGAAATTGCCTAATTGTTAAGTAA
Source organism: Xenopus petersii (assembly GCA_038501925.1). Classification (NCBI taxonomy): domain Eukaryota; kingdom Metazoa; phylum Chordata; class Amphibia; order Anura; family Pipidae; genus Xenopus; species Xenopus petersii. Next base: position 71,535,427 of record CM076681.1, on the reverse strand, counting down.
AAAAGATGAAAAAAAGCCGCCCCAGCAGTAAAGCGCATTGCATTAGAATTAAAAATCGATTTATTTTGTGCATGCATTTATTAATTTAGTAAAGTACAAAATCATATAAATTCAGTTACACCAATATATTGTTGCAGGCACTACTAAGGGGTACATGTTTAAATATTCAAATTAAACCCCTTAGCCTGATTTCATTTTTGTTGCGTTGAGAATTGTGAAATCCCAATTCCTTAAGGTTTAATAAAATGTAGTAAATAAGGGCACATTCACGATTTTCAAGTTGTGCACATTTTTCAAGTTTTTTTTAATTAGGAAGATACTTAAAATACTGTTATTGGATGTTTTTTTTTATAAATCTGCCTGTGAGCGTAATTGCAATTTCTAAAGTAGTGTACCAAATATGTGAGATCTGTTTGGGATTTTAACTGTTCACTTACAGCTACTATTTTTACATGAAGCAATGATCTCTTATGCACAAATGTGTGGCTTTTATACACAGTGCAACAAACACTGAGATCCAATGTCTGGTGCCAAACGTTTTTCTCCCACTACTATAAAAATATTCAGTACTAGTTTCTAAACATAACTCCTACCCTCACATGGTAAAACATATAGCTTGCAATCATTTCTTGTTTCGCATATGATTGGTAGCATACCTTTAACTGCTGTAAGTAATAAAAATATATCTGTGCAAGTTGGCTGTAAGAAATGCCAAAGTTTCACCTAATAAAATTTTGGTATGCCTCAATTTTCAAAGTAAATTTGATTTATTTGAGCCACCAGCCATCTGATGACAGCCCTGTGTTTTTTATATGAGTCATGTCCCGTGGGGTTTGGAGTATGCCAAGAGTATATATTGGTCCTATTCCAGCCTCCGCAAACAGGTTTTCATTAGACTTTGATGCCATTTGCATTGGATTGTAGAGAGGCTGCTGAAAACTAGCTTCTTTAAGGAAAAATAACAAAGATCTCTTGTAGAGAAGATTTTATGCCTCCCCATTGTAGGTATATGGTAATATTTAGGGCAACAGTAATCTGTTATTGCAGGTGGTCATGCTTCAAGCACTTCCATATTTTGAGAATGGATCAGACAAAGTGCAACAACTTTTATTGAAAAATTGCCGAATTTGTAAATTAGAAACACATTTCATGTTGACTTTGATTAAGCTAGCTTTTCTTTTCGCCACCAGGAGTTCCATGTTACTGTAAAAGTTTAATCAATTTTACACAATATAAAACCTTTAAGTAGCATAGATGTTATATTTTTAGAAGAAACATTCATTATTATACATACGATAATTGTATTTCAGTAGATCTTTCTAGTCAATATGTTGGAAACAATCTTAATTCTGCATTAGCTAAGAAAAAAAAGATTGAAAAAACCCTTATATTTAATTAATTAATTTAGTTAATAATTCATTCCTGGATCAGCACTCCCATTTTTTGTGATATAATGTCCTTTTATTTATACACACTATATCTGCAGGAGAAAAAAGTCACAGGCTAATGCAGTTTTAACAATGCATGCTGAAAGTGACTGAAATCCCACTCTGAAAACTGCAATTTGCAGCCATTTTGTAAAAAATTTAATGCACAATTGTGGGTGCAATTGCAGCAGGCACAAAATCCTGCATACCCACAATGAGACTGGAATTCTTGAAAAAAATTAAATGAATTCCCAAAAGAACATGTATTTGTTTAGAAAAAAACAGCGGGCAACTTTTAATATCTTTAAAAAAGATATTGATTAATATCATTTTTTAAAAGAAAACACTATTCTATTACTATTCAGTAGCAAAGCAAAACAATTAATTGCAGGACATGCAAGTAAGTTTTAAAGGGTTACTACAAGAAGTTGAAAATAATGTACTTGGTTAAGCAAGCAACAGAAGTGTTGATATTTCTAAAGTAGGGATGCACCGAATCCACTTTTTTGGATTCGGCCGAACCCCCGAATCCTTCCCCCGAATCCTTCAGTTTGATCCCTGCATGTGTTTGCAATAAAGACTTTTTTTCCCTCTTCAAGTGGAGTTATCATGCCGAATACTCAGTCCACTTTAGAGGGGTAGTGATATTCACAAAATGGGGACTGGGTGTGGAGGACCTGTGCACAGAAATGAAAGGCAGATATGTAGTTCTCAAATGTCAGCTCTTTAACCATTTTTTGATAATCATAAATGTGTATGTTCCACCCCCCTTTACCATAACCCTATTAGATAAGAAATTACTACATGTGGCGGATATGGGCAACGTACATCCTTCTGGCTAGGTAATGTCAACGCAGTCCCAGACTAGGGATGTCGCGGACTGTTCGCCGGCGAACTTGTTCGCGCGAACATCGACTGTTCGCGCTCGCCGAATGTTCGCGAACGTCGCGCGACGTTCGCCATTTTGGGTTCGCCTTACCTCGCGCTTTTTTTTGACCTCTCACCCCAGACCAGCAGATACATGGCAGCCAATCAGGAAGCTCTCCCTCCTGGACCACCCCCACACCCCCTGGACCACTCCCCTTCCATATATAAACTGAAGCCCTGCAGCGTTTTTTCATTCTGCCTGTGTGTGCTTGGAAGAGCTAGTGTAGGGAGAGAGCTGTTAGTGATTTCACTGATTTCTTTGAGGGACAGTTGATAGTAAGTTTGCTGGCTAGTAATCTACTTGATACTGCTCTGTATTGGAGGGACAGAAGTCTGCAGGGATTTGAGGGACATTTTAGGTTAGGTAGCTTTGCTGGCTAGTAATCTACCTTCTACTGCAGTGCTCTGTATGTAGCTGCCTGCTGTGGGCACTGATCTCTTCTGATCTCATCTACTGACTGCTGTAATAACCCAATAGTCCTTGTAAGGACTGCTTTTATTTTCTTTTTTGTTGTTTTACTTTGCTACTATAACAGCCCAGTGCTATTAGTCTAGCAGTGTTGGGGAGTGGGACTGGTGTGCTACTGTGCTGCTCCTAGTAGTTCAGCAGCAGCAACCCAAGAATTTTTTTTTTTTTAATATACATATATTTTTTTTTTCTTTTACTTATCTTACTGTTCTTTAACGTGTACAGTGCTGTTGCTGTTCTTCATAGTAGTGCACCAATAGTAGTGCACTTGCAGGCATTATTTGCCCAGTGTGTTCTTCAAACAACTCCCATCTATTTGTGTGAGCTTGTTCACATTCTGTCTAAATATCAATAATAATACCGTCTCCAGAAACACCACCCGAGTGACGTTTTTCAAGCAGCAATAATATATTCCGTATCCACTGCTGTAGTAGTGTATACGTTGACCTTGTAGGCCTTGTTTGCCCAGTGTGTTCTTCATTTTCAAACAACTCCCATCTAGCTGTGTGAGCTTGTTCACATTCTGTCTAAATATCAATAATAATACCGTCTCCAGAAACACCACCCGAGTGACGTTTTTCAGGCAGCAATAATATATTCCGTATCCACTGCTGTAGTAGTGTATACGTTGACCTTGTAGGCCTTGTTTGCCCAGTGTGTTCTTCATTTTCAAACAACTGCCATCTAGCTGTGTGAGCTTGTTCACATTCTGTCTAAATATCAATAATAATACCGTCTCCAGAAACACCACCTGAGTGACATTTTTCAAGCAGCAATAATATATTCCGTATCCACTGCTGTAGTAGTGTATACCTTGAACTTGTAGGCCTTGTTTGCCCAGTGTGTTCTTCATTTTCAAACAACTCCCATCTAGCTGTGTGAGCTTGTTCACATTCTGTCTAAATATCAATAATAATAACGTCTCAAGAAACACCACCCGAGTGACGTTTTTCAGGCAGCAATAATATATTCCGTATCCACTGCTGTAGTAGTGTATACGTTGACCTTGTAGGCCTTGTTTGCCCAGTGTGTTCTTCATTTTCAAACAACTGCCATCTAGCTGTGTGAGCTTGTTCACATTCTGTCTAAATATCAATAATAATACCGTCTCCAGAAACACCACCCGAGTGATGTTTTTCAAGCAGCAATAATATATTCCGTATCCACTGCTGTAGTAGTGTATATGTTGACCTTGTAGGCCTTGTTTGCCCAGTGTGTTCTTCATTTTCAAACAACTCCCATCTAGCTGTGTGAGCTTGTTCACATTCTGTCTAAATATCAATAATAATACCGTCTCCAGAAACACCACCCGAGTGACGTTTTTCAGGCAGCAATAATATATTCCGTATCCACTGCTGTAGTAGTGTATACGTTGACCTTGTAGGCCTTGTTTGCCCAGTGTGTTCTTCATTTTCAAACAACTGCCATCTAGCTGTGTGAGCTTGTTCACATTCTATCTAAATATCAATAATAATACCGTCTCCAGAAACATCACCCGAGTGACGTTTTTCAAGCAGCAATAATATATTCCGTATCCACTGCTGTAGTAGTGTATACGTTGACCTTGTAGGCCTTGTTTGCCCAGTGTGTTCTTCATTTTCAAACAACTCCCATCTAGCTGTGTGAGCTTGTTCACATTCTGTCTAAATATCAATAATAATACCGTCTCCAGAAACACCACCCGAGTGACGTTTTTCAGGCAGCAATAATATATTCCGTATCCACTGCTGTAGTAGTGTATACGTTGACCTTGTAGGCCTTGTTTGCCCAGTGTGTTCTTCATTTTCAAACAACTGCCATCTAGCTGTGTGAGCTTGTTCACATTCTGTCTAAATATCAATAATAATACCGTCTCCAGAAACACCACCTGAGTGACGTTTTTCAAGCAGCAATAATATATTCCGTATCCACTGCTGTAGTAGTGTATACGTTGACCTTGTAGGCCTTGTTTGCCCAGTGTGTTCTTCATTTTCAAACAACTGCCATCTAGCTGTGTGAGCTTGTTCACATTCTGTCTAAATATCAATAATAATAATACCGTCTCCAGAAACACCACCTGAGTGACGTTTTTCAGGCAACAATAATATATTCCGTATCCACTGCTGTAGTAGTGTATACGTTGACCTTGTAGGCCTTGTTTGCCCAGTGTGTTCTTCATTTTCAAACAACTGCCATCTAGCTGTGTGAGCTTGTTCACATTCTGTCTAAATATCAATAATAATACCGTCTCCAGAAACACCACCTGAGTGACGTTTTTCAGGCAGCAATAATATATTCCGTATCCACTGCTGTAGTAGTGTATACGTTGACCTTGCAGGCATTGTTTCAATTTGTTTGCCCAGTGTGTTCTTCATTTTCAAACAACTGCCATCTAGCTGTGTGAGCTTGTTCACATTCTGTCTAAATATCAATAATAATACCGTCTCCAGAATCACCACCCGAGTGACGTTTTTCAGGCAGCAATAATATATTCCGTATCCACTGCTGTAGTAGTGTATACGTTGACCTTGTAGGCCTTGTTTGCCCAGTGTGTTCTTCATTTTCAAACAACTGCCATCTAGCTGTGTGCAGGGGCGCGCCGCCAATGAGGCGAGCTGAGCCGCTCGCCTCAGGCGGCAGCGCCTGAAAGGATTCCAGGGGCGGCAAAAAGCCGCTCCTGTACCTTTAAGAGCCGAATTTCCGGTTTTTGAACCGGAAATTCGGCTGTACTATTGCGAGAGAGCGCAATTGCGCTCTCCGCAATAGTGTTTCTGCCTCCCCTCCCGACACGTAAGTTGGTGAGGGAGGGCGGCATTGCAGGAGCCGCCTCAGGCGGCTCCTTAGTCAGAATCGGCGCTGGCTGTGTGAGCTTGTTCACATTCTGTCTAAATATCAATAATAATACCGTCTCCAGAAACACCACCTGAGTTGTTGTTATTGTTTTAAAAATAATGCCAGGCAAAGGCAGGCTGCCACGCAGAGGCACTAGGGGCCGTGCTGCTATGCTATCCTGTGGCCCTAGGAAATTGCCCAGTTTTAAAAAGGCAATGACCCTGAACTCCCAAAATGCTGAAGAGGTAGTTGACTGGCTTACACAGCACCACCCCATCCTCTACCGTTTCTAACTTTACCACAACATCCTCATCCTCCACTGCTATGGGCACCCCACGTAACACTTCCTCCACCACCGGCGCCCCTTCTTCACTGGAGTCAGAGGAGTTATTTTTCGCATGAGTTTCTTGAACTGAGTGATGTGCAACCATTATTGGCAGAAGAAGATGAAGGAGATGAGGACGTTACAACCAGATTTAATTCTGGCAGAGAACACAACAGAGATGGACATAATGAGTGATGAGGAGGTCCCCGCTGCTGCTTCCTTCTGTGAGCTGTCAGAAGAAATTGATGCATCTGAGGAGACTGATGATGAGGAGATTGATGTTTTGTGGGTGCTCAGTAGAAGAGAGCAAGAGGAGGATAGTTCAGATGGAGAGACGGAGAGTCAGAGAGGCAGGAGGAGAAAAAGACTTAGAAGAAGCAGGGAGGACAGCTCGCAGGGAACAGTAGGGCAACAACATGTATCGGCACCTGTGGTCAGCCGGCCAACGCACCCGCCATTGCCGCCAACGCCGCCAACTTCTACTGTTACCGCCAGATTGCCAGCTTCAAAAAGGTCAGCAGTGTGGGATTTTTTTAATGTGTGTGCCTCTGACAAAAGCGTTGTAATTTGCAATGAGTGCAGTCAGAAACTGAGTCTTGGGAAGCCCAACAGCCACATAGGTACAACTTCTATGCGAAGGCACATGAACGGCAAGCACAAAGCACTTTGGGAGCAACACCTCAAAGGCAACAGGCAAACTAAAAGCCACCCTCCTTCTGGTCCAGCATCTTACTGCTCTACCTCTGCTGTCCTTGACCCGTCTGAACCACCCTCCACTCCGCCTTCCACCTTGACCACCAGTTCCCATTCCCAGTCATCTGCCCCCAGCCAAGTTTCTGTGAGGGCCATGTTTGAGCGTAAGAAGCCAATGTCTGCGAGTCACCCCCTTGCCCGGCGTCTGACAGCTGGCTTGTCCGCACTCTTAGCCCGCCAGATTTTACCATACCAGCTGGTGGACTCTGAGGCCTTCCGCAAATTTGTAGCAATTGGGACACCGCAGTGGAAGGTACCCAGCCTCAATTTTTTTCAAAAAAGGGAATACCACACCTGTACCACCATGTGCAGAGCCAAGTCACCGCATCTCTGTCACTTAGTGTTGGGCCAAAGGTCCATATGACTACTGACGCATGGTCCTCCAAGCATGGTCAGGGCAGGTATGTCACCCTCACTGCCCACTGGGTGAACTTGGTAATGGCTGGGAAGCAGGGAATGTGTGGCTCAACAACGACAGTGGAGTTGGTGTCACCGCCACGGATTGCACGCGGTTCTGCCACCACCTCTACTCCTCCTTCGCTCTCTACCTCGTCTTCTTCCTCTTCTTCGTCCTCTGCTGCTGGGTCCTCCTCCTCCTTCACACCTGTGCACCCCCAGCTCCTCCTAGGCTATTCGACGTGCCAGGTAAGCCGTTGTCATGCTGTCTTGGGGATGACGTGCCTGGAAAGCAGAAACCATACCGGATCTGTACTCCTGTCATCTCTGCAGTCACAGGCCGATTGGTGGCTGACCCCACACCAACTGAAGATCGGAAAAGTGGTGTGTGACAACGGAAGCAATCTGTTGGCAGCACTGAGACTGGGCAATTTAACACATGTGCCCTGCATGGCACATGTTCTGAATTTAATAGTCCAACGTTTTGTCTCGAAGTACCCAGGATTCCAGGACGTTCTCAGGCAGTCCAGGAAGGTGTTGGCCCATTTCAGACGGTCCTACACAGCCATGGTATGCCTTGCTGACATTCAGCAGCGGTACAACATGCCAGTCAGGCGTTTGATTTGCGACAGCCAGACTCGCTGGAATTCAACGCTCCTCATGTTGGAACGTCTGCTGCAACAACAAAGAGCCGTCAACGAATACCTGTTTGAACTGGGTGGTAGGACTGGATCTGCAGAGCTGGGGATTTTTTTCCCCCGTTACTGGGTGCTTATGCGCGATGCCTGCAGGCTCATGCGCCCTTTTGAAGAGGTTACAAATATGGTCAGTCGCACCGAAGGCACCATCAGCGACCTAATACCCTTTGCTTTCTTCCTGGAGCGTGCCGTGCGACGAGTGACAGATGAGGCTGTAGACCAGCGTGACGAGGAGCAGGAAGCGCACGATTTCTGGTCGGAATCACCAGAACGAACCCAGGCACCTGCTGCAACGCAGGGAGATGTGTCAGAAGTGGAGTCAGAGGAGGAAGGTGGCTTTGTGGAGGAGGACCAACAGGAGCAGGCTTCCCAGGGGACTAGTGGTGACCTTTTGGGGACCCCTGGTCTTGTACGTGGCTGGGGGGAGGAGACCGTGGATGATGCAGTCCTTGATAACGAGGAAGCAGAGATGGATACCTCTGCATCCAACCTTGTGAGAATGGGGTCTTTCATGCTGTCATGCCTGTTGAAGGACCCCCGTATCAAGAGGCTTAAGGAGAAGGACCTGTACTGGGTGGCAACGCTACTAGACCCTCGGTACAAGCATAAAGTGGCAGAAATGTTACCAACGTACCACAAGTCCGAAAGGATGCTGCATTTACAAACCAGCCTGCAAAACATGTTGTACAATGCTTTTAAGGGTGATGTCACTTCAGGAACTCATCAACATTCCAGGGGCAGAGGTGCCAGTAATCCTGCCACGAGCGCACCTGCAAGGACAAAGCACTTTGGCCACTCTGTAACGTCAGACATGCAAATGTTTTTCAGTCCAAGGCAGCGCCAGAACCCTTCTGGATCCACCCTCAAAGAACGCCTCGACCGGCAGGTAGCGGACTACCTGGCATTAACTGCAGATATCGACACTCTGAGGAGTGATGAACCCCTGGACTACTGGGTGCGCAGGCTTGATCTGTGGCCAGAGCTGTCACAATTTGCCATGAACCTCTTGTCTTGCCCCGCCTCAAGTGTCCTCTCAGAAAGGACCTTCAGTGCAGCAGGAGGGATTGTAACTGAGAAGAGAACTCGCCTAGGTCACAAAAGTGTGGATTACCTGACCTTTATTAAAATGAATGAGGGGTGGATCTCGGAGGGTTACTGCACGCCGGAAGACTTGTTCTGAGTTTCTGACTCCCCATGCAGCTGTACTTCTCTGCACACCTCATGACTCCACTAGGGATGTAGCGAACTGTTCGCCGGCGAACTAGTTCGCGCGAACTTCGACTGTTCGCGTCCGCCGCAAGTTCGCGAACGTCGCGCGACGTTCGCCAATAGGCGTTCGCGTCAAAATCGTTCGACCATTCGACCATTCGATCACTAAAATCGAACGATTTTCGTTCGAATCGAACGATCGAAGCCATTGGATTGAATGAAATCATTCGATCCAATGGCTTCGATCGTTCGATTCGAACGGAAATCGTTCGATCGAACGATTAAAATCCTTCGATCATTCGAACCGAACGGTTTTCGGATGTTCGAAGTTCGCAAACTGTTCGCGAACTGTTCGCATTTTTTGCCGGTGTTTTTTTTTGTTCGTTCATACTCGGCAGTTCGCTACATCCCTAGATTCCACACACAGCTGTCCTTTAGCGTCCTCCTCCCTCCACCACTGTTACAAACTAGGGTGCAAACCCTACTGGTTTAATTTGAATCCAGGTAAATCCTGAGTTTTTCTGGCCTCTGTGCTTCAGTGGCTGTGACAAAAAAAAAATGAATATTTTCAGCATTTATATGGCATATTTTTCCTGGCCTCTGTGCTTCAGTGGCTGTGACAAAAAAAAAATGAATTTTTTCAGCATTTATATGGCATATTTTTTCTGGCCTCTGTGCTTCAGTGGCTGTGACAAAAAAAAATGAATATTTTCAGCATTTATATGGCATATTGTTTCTGGCCTCTGTGCTTCAGTGGCTGTGACAAAAAAAATTAATATTTTCAGCATTTATATGGCATATTTTTTCTGGCCTCTGTGCTTCAGTGGCTGTGACAAAAAAAATGAATATTTTCAGCATTTATATGGCATATTTTTCCTGGCCTCTGTGCTTCAGTGGCTGTGACAAAATTTTGTTATATTTTCAGCATTTATATGGCATATTTTTTCTGGCCTCTGTGCTGCAGTGGCTGCGACAAAAAAAAAATGAATATTTTCAGCATTTATATGGCATATTGTTTCTGGCCTCTGTGCTTCAGTGGCTGTGACAAAAAAAAATGAATATTTTCAGCATTTATATGGCATATTTTTTCTGGCTTCTGTGCTTCAGTGGCTGTGACAAAAAAAAATGAATATTTTCAGCATTTATATGGCATATTGTTTCTGGCCTCTGTGCTTCAGTGGCTGCGACAAAAAAAATTTATATTGTTAGCATTTATATGGCATATTTTTTCTGGCCTCTGTGCTGCAGTGGCTGCGACAAAAAAAAATTAATATTTTCAGCATTTATATGGCATATTTTTTCTGGCCTCTGTGCTTCAGTGGCTGCGACAAAAAAAAATGTATATTGTTTGCATTTATATGGCATATTTTTTCTGGCCTCTATGCTTCAGTGGCTGCGACAAAAAAAATTTATATTGTTAGCATTTATATGGCATATTTTTTCTGGCCTCTGTGCTGCAGTGGCTGCGACAAAAAAAATTAATATTTTCAGCATTTATATGGCATATTGTTTCTGGCCTCTGTGCTTCAGTGGCTGCGACAAAAAAAAACATAATTTTTCAGGAAAGTACACATGCCTAATTTTTCAGGGTTCTGCAACAGTGGCAGAATCGCATCTTTTATGGTCACCGCAGGTGATCAATAAAGTAGACCAAAACTGGGCCCACACTGCAGAATCTGTGTTTTTTGGTTTGCTTCACTGTACATTGAATTACCTCTGCCTGACCGTGCACGTGCGCACAAGCACGGTGACTGCTAAACACACCACTATAGAAATATTGCCACCAACAGGACGAACATCCTGGAGGTGACAAGCTCAACTAGTAATTAACAACTATTATTTGCTCACTTGACGGTATCATTCATTAAAGCTCTTTGCGTTTTTTTGTGTTGCAGTAAGCGCCGCGTTTCGTCTTTGCGTGTGAACATGCTGTAACCTTTACACGACTTGATTGGCATGTAGACGCCGGACGTTTTAAAGCATTTTATTACACAGGTTTAGAAATGTAGTGTGATTTCTGCCCTTTACAGCACAAAACGCAGCGCTGTGTCAACAATGTATTTTTCAGATACATTTTTGCCCTTGATCCCCCTCTGGCATGCCACTGTCCAGGTCGTTGCACCCTTTAAACAACTTTAAAATCATTTTTCTGGCCAGAAATGTCTTTTTTAGCTTTTAAAATTCGCCCCATGACTCCTCAGTATTCCCTAACTGGATTACTGGAACATGTCTCCAAGATGTGTGGAGATGTAAACATCCCCACAGCAGGCAGTATTCCTGTTATACAACGGCAACATCAGCACTATCCCGCAAAGTAAGCCCTAGTAGCCATCCACCTTGTCCTCTCAGCAAACTATTTACCAAGAGTTTGCTCTGATCTTGCTCCCCTACAATTATCCCTCTCCTTCCCAGGCCCAAAGCAAGCTAAACTCTGGCGGATAGCCCCCAAATGGATACATAACCATGCATTCAAGAGAGCTTCCACTCTCAGAATTTTGGGCTATAAACTCAGGCACTTCTGCAGAAGAACAAGTGTGGGACACTTGTGAAGCCTGGATCAGAGGCACATATATCTCACTAATTAAGAGGGAACACAGAAAAATGGAGGAAGGTCTGGAGAGGATCAAAACTGACCTACAGATAGCGGAGGACAACCTAGTCCAAACCGACAGCCCACTGCACAGACAGGCAATGGCATCTGCACAAAGATCCATTGACCTACTATTAACTGACAAACACTCCCAATTTGAAATTAACAAAAGTGCAGTCTGGTATGATAGGGGGATAAGAGTGGCAAACTGCTGCCACTACTTGCCAAGGAGCCACAACAGCTAACAGCCATACCCAAACTGGGGATGAAATACTAGACCCGCAAGAAATAGCGAATGTCTTTGGAGATTACTACAGGGAACTCTACAAATTAAAAGGGGAACCAACAGTAGGGATGGGAGAATACTTGGCCTCCATTCCATTCCCCAAACTGACAGGTGAACAGACCGAGGTCGTACAGGCCACAATAATGGCCAAGGAGGTCACAGCGGCAATATCTAGTTTCCCAAATAAAAAATCTCCTTGCTTGGACGGCATCCCACTAGAGTGGTTTAAGGCAAACACAAAACAACTGGCCCCTATCCTTGCTTCGCTCTTTAACACCATCGCTGGCACCATCCCACAAACTTGCTCGCATGCAATTATAACAGTCATATTAAAACAGGGTAGACCTAGTCACACATGTCATTCATATCACCTCATCTCACTGTTAAATGCAGGCATAAAGATATTTGCCAAAGTCCTATCCACCCAACTTAAGGGGATAATAGAACATTTTGTAAGCCTGGACCAAACCGGCTTTATGCCAGGAAGAGCCACTGATTGCCACTGATATTAATATCAGACGCCTACACACATCAAACATCAAAGCCCAACATGACAATATAGGCAACAGGGTTGTGGTCTCCCTTGATACAGCCTAGGATTTTGAAACGGTGATCCTTCCTCTTGGAGGCACTCAGCTGCTTTGGTGTGGGGGACAGTTATATCATGTGGGTAAGGGCACTTTATAAAGCACCAAGGGGCCAGTTGAAAGTAAATAACTACCTCTCAGAACCCTTTGAGCTCCCTACCTCTCCTGTTTGCCCTGGCAATTTAACCCCTGGCCATCCAGATCTGCAGGGACTGGGACATTGTGGGACTCAAACTGGGACAGTAAGAAGAGAAGGTGTCATTGTACGCTGACAACATGTTAGTGTAACTAGCGAACTCAAAGTCCTCCCCTGTACCCTGTACTTCAGGCATTGCATAGGAAAACTACCTCCTGGGCAAATCTCCCCCTCTCACTGGTGGGGATGGCAAATTTGGATGATCTTCCTTTCAAAGTTTTTATATCGGTTACACAATGCCCTGGTGTATATACCACAAGGATAGTTTAAACAAATAGATAAGACAGCAAGTGCATTTTTATGGGCGAATTGAGCCCCCCGCATCAGTCTGACTGCCCTGCAATCCCTGACATCCATGGGGGGCCTGGCTATCCCAAACTTATTATATTATCACACCTCTCAATTGGTATACACAAATCAGTGGTTGACTCCCGACATTATTAACCAAGCTCTTCTAGCAGAGGCAGATTGCACCACCTCGCTGGAGGCACTAGTCAAACACTTGTATAGAGGCGAGTGCTCTGCCTTCCCTCATACCACCCCTATGAGCCCAGTGATGAGAATCTCTTATTTATACCTCAGACTGGAAACTTGATCGCCAGGTACCCCACTATGGGAAAATCCAAAATCTCAGCAGTTCAAAAGAATTCCCAAGTCTGGGCTGTGGGCCTCCCAGGGAATAAAATACCTAGGCGAATTTTCGATCTGGCGAACGGACGTAACTCCGCAAATTCACTAAGATGCAGATTTTACTGAACGTTACCTCATTCGGCAGACTTGCCTTTGCCAGCTCAGCCCAGATGAAGTGCAATGGAGTGCATAGGATTTCCTCAATTTTTAGTGCAAATTTTTTCTAAATCCCACAAAATGATGGTGTCTTTTCCTTTTTTCTGAGTGATAGCCTTTGAAGGTCCGTAAAAAATTTTTTGTGTAATCGGATTCCCCCCTCCATTTTCTAACATATTTTTGGGTAACCAGGTTCCCCCCATCCATTTTCTAACATATAGCACATAAACTATACTGTGGGTTCATGTGTAGGGCATTATAACAACTGTGATACAAATGTGACATGGCAGGCCATGTATGAATGTGAGTGTGATCAAGTGCATTCAATATGGCTCCTTAGTTGTAAAATGGATGTACTGATATAAGCAGGAGAACAGGGAATAGTAGGAGTTAAGGTAATAGACTCAAACATAAATATGTTTATTAAGGAGGAAGCTCATATCGTATTCACATAGTTATAATCAACATACACAGCAATTATACACAGCAATTATTTTCATTTACATGGTTATTTCCATTTTCATGGTCATTCTCATGGCCATGTACTGGGCATGTAGCCATTATTATTATTTTATATGTCTATGTGTAATGATCTATTACTTTGTTATTGTACCAATATAAAAAGGAGCTCAGCTGGGGGGGCTTTGGGACTTCATCTACAAGCAGACGTGTTGTGTAAAATAATTGGTCTTGTAAGGACCATTGGCTGATTGATGTGCTCTGGGAGTCGCTGTATTTGATTTGTGCCCGGGGTCCCCCAGCTGATGTTCCTCTCAGAAGTCTGCCAAGGGAAGCTCGGCTAGACGTTGCATTGTCTTCAATCGGTATTGTATTACTTTTCTTACAATATATTATTCTTCTCTAATGATGATCAATGTGTGTGTGTTTTATTTCCACCCCTATATTTGATAAGTCTGCTGGGGGAAGTGCTCAGTTAGACATTTAGTTTGTGATAAGTCTGCCAAGGGAACTTGTAGCAAGATAACAACTCTATTTTATTTAAGGTTCCCTGGACTTGTGTAATGTAATGTGTTTGCTGAAACATATACGTCCATGTAACTTTATCATTTCCCGACGTATGCAAATTACTTTGATTGCTGATGTAACGCTAGTGAAAATTCGCCAGCGTTCGGAGCCCTGGATGCAACTAATTTGTGAATTTGTGTTGTCCTAGTGAATTTACGACTGGCGAAGTGTTGCTGTGGCTGCAAAGCCATCACTAGCGAATTTTCCCAGTTAGGGAATCTGCCCCTAACCCATCCTCACTAGAGCGCTACCTTAAGCTACCTGGGCAATCACTTGGATATACACTATCCTTTTAAAATGGCAGATACTTTTTTAGACAGACTGCGACTAAAATGGGTAGCCGAAATCCCAGCAATAGATGAGGAGGCCTGGAAGGAGGTTATAGAGCAAATACCTGAACTCATGCTATCAAACAGAAATAGGTTGATACAGATCAAATTTTTTCACAGAGTCCTTACTCCACACAGACTAGCTAATATATACCTCGGTACCCCGGATAACTGTTATAAGTATTGGGACAATATAAGCGCTTACTATGGTGTTTTGAGAGTGCCCCCACATCCAACGTTACTGGGGTAACATCCTGGACTTTGTCCAGACCAGATTTGACCTCCCTAACATGTGCTCCCATGAGTTATGTTTGATGGGCCTCAATGAACCTCTTACTCTCCCCTCGCACCAGAGATTGTTCTATCTACAAATGTTATACTATGCAAAAAAAGGTATATTATTAACATGGAAAGACACCAGACCCCACACTCTGGGCAGGAGGAAACAACTTGTAAATGAAATCCTCCCTTTACAGAAAGCAGTATATCTGGCCAGAGGCTGTCCGGATAAATTCCAAGCAATATGGGGCCCCTGGCTTGAGGTGCCGGGAACAGCAAACCCTCCCACAGCAATATACTGAGAAAATTCTCAATAAAAACAACTTAAAAAAAAAATTGTCGCACGTCAGTATAGTCGCTTAGATCAAAATAATTTTGATGCCTATTGACTTTCAATGCGTTTAGCAAACTTTTCGCTGTTTAGCAAATTTTTTGGTAAATTCGCAAATATTCAGGTGAAGTGAAATGGCACAAATTCGCCCATCTCTACTAAGGACCACTAACCATAAAATCCAATTAGATTGATCCACTTAAATAATAACAATCTTGAATAGCATCAGAGTTGGAAAAAGAACGATTGTGTAATGGAAGGGTAACTAGAAATAGTCTACTTAAATCTAGTCAAATTTTCATGGGGACTTGCCAAAAAATTTCGCTCATCGCTATTGAGAACATCACATTTAGGGGCAGATTTACTAAGGTTTACTAAATTTCGAAGGGTAAATTGAAATTTTTTAAATTTTTATTTGGTCAAAACTCACAATTGTGAATTTCAAACCACCAACTCAAATTTGAATTTGAATGTGAGATTTACCACACCTCGACTCTGGAAACAGTTTTAATTTGAGACTTTGCCACCTAAAACCTGTTCATGTAGAAGTCATTGGCAAAGGTGCGTTGAACCATTTGAAGATGTTAATAGCCTTCCTGATATTCAAGTTTTTTTTTCTTATTTGCATTCGATTCGGATTTTCAATAGAATATTAGAAGTTCACGTTTTTCATAGATAACCTCCCATTCACGTTGTGAGTACAAAATTCGACCTTTGATAAATAACCCTCTTAGAGAATAGTTTTTTCAAATGTGTTCAAAAAAGTTTACATGTTTAATTGACATGTTTTATATGTAGGAACATGATTTTGTTTTTATTTTTTTTCCTACAAATGGTAGTATGGGCACTTCTGGCCCTTCTACCCTCTTGATGTTGCCTTTGCTTTACTTCTACTGTGCTTGGATAGGCCATGGGTTAGCATAGCCTAGTACTGCCTGAGGAAAAGACACTCAACTGGGTCTTGTGGTGGATGGAAAAAATAGTCTGAATGAGACATGTTTAAAAAGGGAGAAATCTATACTGTGTCATTTAGTAAATAGCAAAATTATATTCATATCTAAAACCATATATTTTCATTAAGCCAAACCCTCATTTCCACAATGTTATTGGAATAGGATTATTAGACCGGACCCATTTTGATTTTTTTTTTAACAATCCCTCTGGCGAAAGATCCCACATGGAACCACTAAACACATCAAGAGAAAAGGCTTCACGAGCAATTTGATTTCTGATGGAGCCACGGCATGGTGAAAAGAAACATTTGCTTTGATTATTCTTTTATGAACTACAAAGTATAGTGTGAAATCATAAAGTATTTCATCTTACATCAAAAGCATAAAATAAACATACTTTATAATATCTACTATGTATAATCCTTGGGATACAATTCTGATGTTCATTTCTGTTTCAGATAAAATGTGTCTGATGGTGTAACTTGTTATTTCTGAAATGTTATTTAGGTTAAATGATAACAAATGTTTTTTTTATAGGTTTCGAAAAGAACATCTTTTTTAAGTTTTTCCCCTATTCTATTTTATTTTTCTCACCCAATAAATCTTTATCATCCTCTACCAAAAACCTGGGCTGATTTTGAAAAGATTTTGTGGTTGGTTTTATTGCCAGCTGTTTCAAGATGACACATTCCTTCTGCTGGTTATTTATAACTATCTGGAAAATGTGAACATTTAGGAGTGATATGAATGATGAAGCTTTTTGGTAAACATAAAAATATTCTGTTACCATAAATTGTTTTTTTTTTTGCAAAGATTTCATTCATAACTAAGAATAATTCTGCCAATAATAGAGCAGAAGAGGAAAGTAATTTAATTATTTAACATACACCTTTGGAAAACTAGCATTTTAATTTTGAAGACTGATACTACAGTGTTTCATTGTATTTGCATTGTAATATACATAGCAATTTAGGCTAAAACAGAAATATGTCCATATGTGCACAGGTCAGCTGCCATATTTGAAAATGCAAATACTATATTATCATTTAAATAATGTGTGCTTTTGTTGGAAAACTGGATATGGTTTAATCACTGACAGTAATATATGAAAAAAATAAATGTTTAAACACTGTTCTGGCTACTTCTCTGTTTGCATATTTTTTTGAATCATCAAAAATAGGAAAGTGGAGGATATTTAAAATAAATATAAACATTTTTAACAATATGAATTTAGTATGTGTTTACTTTTTTTTATCACCCTCTTGTATAACGGTGATTGGCCATTTATGATTTAGTCAAGGACAATTCATCATATTGTACACTCAGCTAGAACCCTAGATATAAAAGAAAACAAAATGAAATATACCCTATTCTGCAAATAAAGAACTGCTACTGTATGGTGTACATTTATCTAAGAGTGAAATTAGAAATTGTCACAGTCCTCTAGAGTGAAATTTCGCCACTCTCCATTCATTTCAATGGGATTTTTAACAAAAAGTATTTATCAATGGGTGAAAGTGAAAGTTCATCCTTTGATAAATACGCCTTTCAAAATCCCATAGAAAAGAATGGAGAGTGGCGGAATTTCACTCTAGAGGACTGTGGCTCTCTAACTTCACTCTTTAATAAATATACCCCTATATATTTTAAAGAATAACATGTATGACCTAGTTTTCAGGTATAAATAAAATATTTTTCGCATGATAGCATAATTTTCAACCATGTAAAGCTTTTAATTTCAATGAATGCTACAGTAAGAATTGATTTCAATCAAGGCTTCCTTGTTTACCACAGAATGGGGGGTGGTCTTTTATATATGGGAAACGGTACCTTAAACTTTCAATTCCCAGTTGAATAGTATTTATCCAAACACGTTGTTGCATTTCTAAGACAGATATTATAAAGACATTTGATGGAAATTCCAAAATGAAAAGCATAAAGCAACCTTGGCATGGGACATTATTTGTTACCATGGGTTAAAGCTTTCTATTTAAAATCTATGAATAGGATAAAAGCATAAAAGTGGTTGGGAAAAATCAGTAGGGATGCCCTCAACCAAGACTCATTATGCTGGCAAGGAAAAATATCACTATTTGATATATTTAAATGCTGGTTCGCCTTTATTATATCACTGCTCTGGATTGGATTTTCCTGTGTGCCACCTTCCAGTCCTAGCAGTCTGGTGTTCCTCCAACACCCTTCTGTCCTTCTCTATTTAGGATTTTCTCACTCTTGCAGCTGACTGTTCTCACTAGTCCTACTACTGCTTAGCCACAATTCTAACAGGTCTATCTGTACGTCTGTACAATGTACAGAAAAAAACCCTGCCTTGGGTGTGTCATCCTTATACACTTTGCACCATATTCTACAGTGGCTGGGGTCTGTAAAACACCGATTTACATGGGTTAATTGAACCCTTCTCAAGAACTGTTTGTATGTGAAAAGAAGAGAAACTGAAATAATTTTGTTCCATATAAATCTGTACCAGAAGTTGAGTAACAGTAGACTATTAAGCAGGCTGATTTAATAAAGTTTTGGTTAAACTAACAGTTTATTAAATTTTTGTATAATTCATTTTTAATCAGCTAAACTGTTTTAATCAAGAACATATTTCTGCAATAATTTCCCAACTTAATTTACTTTCTGATTTTGTTATTTATAAAGTAGATGCTGCTGTTCCAAGGGATTAAAATGTGCCTTCAGGATTTAGCCAATGTGGGACATTCACTAAGATACGTTGTTGCGCCAGCGTCCACTTTGCCACACTTCGCCAGGCGTATTTTCGCCAGTGCTACGCAAATTCACTAAAATCCGAAGTTGCGCTCAGGAGAAGCTTAAGGTTGCGACGTTGCGCTAGCGTTAATTCACCAAGCAAAGAAAAGTTACGCTAGCGATGGTTAATTTGCATACGGCGCCAAATTGAAGTTACAATGGAGGTATATGTAGCAGCACTACACAAGCCTGGGAAACCTTCAAAACAGCAAATAAAATTTTTATTTTGCCCTACACATGTGCCCACTGTATAGTTAAGTTGCCATGAGTTAGGAAATGTAGGGGGGAAGGAGGGTAGCCCCAAAAAAATTTTCGATCTTTTTCAGCCTATCACCCATAAAAAATGAAAAAATGCCAGCGTTTTTTGGGACTTAGAAAACTTTTTTTGAAGCAATCCCTATCTACTCTATTGCACTTCGCCTGGTCTGAGGTGGCGAAGGAAGTCTGGCGTAAAAGGTAACGTTCAGAATAATCCACGTGTCAGTGAATTTGCGAAGTTACGTCCGTTGCGCAAATTCACCAGGCGTAAGGGTGCGAAGTAACACTAGCGAATTGACGCCAGCGTCCGTTACTGAATCGGCGAATTAACGAAAACGCGCTACGCTGGCGCATTCACGCTAGCGTTAGGCGCTTCGGCGTATAGTGAATTTGCCCCATAGAGTACTGTGGACTAGCCCTTAAAAGTGGGATTTGAACAATTTGCCCCAGGATACCATTATCTAGAGACACCATTTCTAAGGGTCACATTTACTAAGCTCGAGTGAAGGATTCAAATGAAAAAAATTTCTAAGTATTTTTTTGGGTACTTCGACCAACGAATAGGCTACTATGACCTTCGACTTCGATTCAAACAATGCAAACTAAAAATCGTTCGACTATTCGAACATTCGATAGTCGAAGTACTGTCTCTTTAAAAATTACTTTGACTACATACTTCAAGGTACAATGTTAGCCTATGGGGACCTTCCCCAGCACTTTTCTAACCTTTTTTTGATCAAAGAAAAATCGATCGATCGCTTAAAATCATTCGAACGATGGAACGATTTTTACTTTGATCGAACGTTTTGCGGTAAATGGGTTAAATTTGAGGGTTTATTAACCCTCGATATTCAACCTTTGATAAATGTGCCCCTAAGTGTTACAGATACTTTTAATTTGTAGCTAATACATAATTTGGCTAATGTCACTATAACTGGTACTTGAGCCAGCAAAATCCTGTTGTAATAATAGATAACCTTTATATTTGGTAATAATTGATACAGGTTTCCAGATTCCATGAAAACCAGTTATCAAGAAAGCTCTGAATTAAGGGAATGCCATATCCCATAGACTCCATTTTAATAAATTCTGCTTAAAATAATGAAATTTAATGGGTCAAATCTGACTGACTGTTGGTGACTATGCCCAATTTATTCTAACGTTTAACCTTAGTCCTCCAGTGAAAAGTTGTGAATGGCAGCATTTTAAATTTCCCCATTAAAATCAATAAGATAAATCTGATGGGCTGTTTCTGGTTTCACCCACTTTTTTCAAACCTTGAATTATTGTCACCCATTGACTAACTCTGCAAAGTTTGGTGACCCAGGCATAAATAGTATGAGAGTGGGGGAATGTTAAATAAAAAATTTCAATAGGTGAAATCTGATTGGCTGTTCTTGGCTCAACAAATATCACCTTTTCTTGAGGTTGACCCCATGACTACGTGATTTAAGTTTGGTGAGTGTGGCTTTAAACTCTAACATTGGCAGCAGTTTAAATTTCCCCATTTTGGTCAATGGGTGAAATTTGATTGGCTGTTCTTGACCATTTTGTGTTTGTCAATTTAAGTTGGTTGAGTGTAGCCTGTAAAAGTGGCAGCAGTTTGAAAATCAAGACCCCTACCCAACGTAAAACTCCCAAACTTGGTTGCCCTTTTATTGGCCACCAGTGGGATCACCTGACTATAGCTGGAATGGGTGGGAGCTACAACATGGAGCTGGTCACTGCTCCTGTAGAAGAAGGAGCAGCAAAACAGCAATGGTCAAGGATGGGCAAGGGTCAAGAAATAGTTAATCACACCCTGGAACTACAGTATCTGTACCACAATTTCAAGATGAAAAATTCAAGCTCTAACAGGCTTTAAAGGAAAACTATACCCCCAAACGATGTAGGTCTCTATAAAAAGATATTGCATAAAACAGCTCATATGTAAAACCCTGCTTCATGTAAATAAACCATTTTCATAATAATATACTTTTCTAGTAGTATGTGCCATTGGGTAATCATAAATAGAAAATTGCCATTTTAAAAAATAAGGGCCGCCCCCTGGGATCGTAGGATTCACTGTGCACACATACAAACCACATGTAAGGTCACATGAGCCAATTAACAGACAGAGCTGTGTCTTTTGCTTCAACACTTCTTCCTGTTACAGTTAGAGTTTAAGTATTTCTGGTCAGGTGATCTCTGAGGCAGCACACAGACCATCACGAAATGGTGGTTCAAGGGAAAAGAAGTAAAAGGGCAATATTTACTTAATATATATTCCAGTTTGGTGAGATTCTTTAATATGCCACTTAATATGATATGAACTATCTGTTGCTTAAGTGTTCATTTTGGGGGTATAGTTTTCCTTTAACAAAGAAACATGAAAAGTGTTAGAAATGTCTAACTGGACAGTGCTGGGATTAATAATTTCTGACACAGAAAATGGACCAATGAACTTCGGTCCTAACTTAGCAAAGGGGGTTCAAAGGAATATTCTTGGACGACAGCCAAACCCTGATCCCAACCTGATACTCAGATGACACTTTATAATGTCTATCAGAGTCTCTCTTTTAGGCGGCTACTGTTGAAGACAATGAATTTTGAACTTCCTGCCAAATCTTAAAGGAATTGTTCAGTATAAAAATAAAAACAGGGTAAATAGATAGGCTGTGCAAAATAATATACGTAGTTATTTAGCCACAAATGTAATGTATAAAGACTGGAAGACATAATAGCCAGAACACTACTTCCTGCTTTTCAGCTCTCTTGATTTCCATTGATTGTTACCAGCCAGTAGCCAATCAGTGGCTTGAGGGGGGGGGCTCATGGGTCATAACTGTTGCTTTTGAATCTGAGCTGAATGCTGAGGATCAATTGCAGACTCACTGAACAGTTATGTCCCATGTGGCCCCCCTTAAAGTCACTGACTAACTCAGAGTTACAGCTAAAAAGCAGGAAGTCTGTTATGTTAGAAATTCTCTCTCTCCAGCCTTTTATACATTACATTTTTGCTAACTATATTAGAAACATTTTTTATTTTGCACAACCTGTCCATTTACCCCGTTTTAATTTTTACACTGAACTGTTCCTTTAAAAAAGTGGTCAACCAGAGAATTAACAGCAGGAACAGACTGACCAGAACATTAAAAGGCTCTAGGATGATAGCCAAAAACAGTAAAGAACTCAATGCAAAAATGTATGCCTTTGTGCGAATACATTTTGCTATGCATGAATTTAACATACTGTAGCTTTTGCAAGATCAGCGACCACTTCTGACAGTGGAAGAAATATTGCAAATGTGTGCCAGGATATTTTGCACCGTACTCAGCAGCACTCCAGTTTGCAATTTCAGCAATCTGGTTGCTAGGGTCCATATTACTGTAGCAACCATGCACGGATTTGAATAACAGACTGGAATATGACTAGGAGAAGCCTGAATAGAAAGATGAGTAATAAAAGGTAACAATAACAATACATTTGTAGCCTTGCAGGGCTTTGTTTTTAGATGGGGTTTGAAAATGCAAAGTCACAAGCATTTTATCCTGTTTTTAATGTGATCACATTTTCCACTCAAACTGGAAAGCAAATAGATTTGCATGCTGCAGTTTATTCTAATTTCATTGGCCTTTGCTCCCTTTGTCTTGATGATGCGTTACACCTATAAAACGTAAAAGTGTACAAAAAAAAGGAGGAATTAGAAAACAAAAATACATAAAACACACTGAAAGGCCCTGCTGTTTATCACTATCTACAAGTATTTTTAGAATTCCTAAGACCATTTTAGTCATGTCTCATTCATACATAGATTCCATGAAAAGTTGCACATGTTATTATTTGACACTTGTATCTGATACAGTAACGCAAACTCAACTGATTCAGTTATTATTTATTTTATGAAAATTGTATTCATATCAGATTGTTGTGCAATTAATTCGTTAAATGCATTCTGGTGGAAAATTGTGAGTTTTCATGTGTATTTTAGACTGCAAGGTTTTAATTGTAGTTTCCTCAATAAAACTATTGGAAATCATCCATGTTGCCATTAGCACATACAAAAAAAAACTGTTAACAATATGTTATCCAGACACAGAAACTTTATAATTAATGTTGGAAAGGCCTTCAAAGTCTAATGACTAAATATTTTACCTATAAAATTACTGGATTTCATTCAAAGCTGCTCTGGATTTTTACTGTGAAATAAATGTAAGGAGAGCGAGATGGATTTGGTTGGATTAAATAAAGGAAAGTGTAAGATTTAACTCTCAAATCACACACTAGCTTAGTTACTTTGTAGAAAACCTGCCATATTTTTCATCCCGTTTCAACTGCATAAGATGTTCCAAAGCTGATTTAATTTAATTACTATGCTTTAAATATGCTTTAGATGTTGTAGGTGACTGGAATATATCTAAACATCATCTAGTTATTTTGATACAATTTCTGGCAGACCACCTATGTGTCAAATGGATTGTGCTTTTTCTGTCCTTAAAGGAAAACTATACCCCCCAAACAATGTAGGTCTCTTTCTTTTCTTTTCAAATTCTTTTTATTAAGTTTCAATAAGTTTCAATAAAACATTGAATCATGTATGTATACAATCATGAAGTCTTTCACATTAAAAGAAGAACAGTTCAGAATATTAACATGAAAATTTTATCATGTGAAAAAAAAAAAAAAAAAAAAAAATACCAAGCCAACATAAAAAAAGAAAACAAATTGACCTGTAATTTACCAAAATTCAGTATGTAGTCAGGTAACATAGATGAATTTGCTTAAATTTTATATAATAAATAAATAAATAATAATAATGGCACATTCATATACATATAAATAGAAAAGAATATTAATTCTACCCAATTCATTCATTCCCAACATCTTGTCCCATCAGCTTAAGAATAAATTCTCTTTTAGCATTATCTAAAGATGAGATATATATGGACCATCTGTATTTTACTTTATTCCTCTGAGATAAATCATCCATCCGGAATCTGATTACCTCCTGCAAACATAAATTATGTAAGTAAGAAAGCACATCATTCACAGACGGAGGAGTATCCCTGATCCAGCACAAAAAAATAGCTTTCCGAGTAGCTGCCATAACTAGCCAACAGAAGGATGAAATCTCATCAGAAACATTCGTAGAAGAACCATAACTAGACACCAAAAGAGAATCTCTGACATCTAATAGTGCAAACTGAGGATTCAATACTATATCCAATTTAACCACATCCTTAATATGACGTTCATTTGAATCCCAAAGAGTTTTAATAAATGGACATTTCCAAATATAATGAAAAAAATCAATATTTTGTTCTTTGCACTTCGGGCAATAGGAAACCCTCCGAGAATCTTTGTTACTTTGGAATAATTGTCCGTATCCTAAGTGGATAAATCTGAATTGTTGATCTCTCCAACTCTCAGACAGTATATTATTCCTAAAATTTTTAAAAGAATTTAGAAGATCCCTAGAAGATACACCAACGCCCAAAAACAAAGACCATTTTTTACTAGCATTTTCAAGTGGATCTAAATTACAAGGCCTCAAGTTTAAAAGATGTGCTGAAATCCATGAAATATTATTTAGTTTAAGATCTTCAACTAATTGTGATAATGAATCATAAAACGGATGATGTCTTAATTGCGATTTTGTTTTGTTATCAATTATTTGGAAACCATATCTGATCTGCATATAACTTAGCCTTTCCTTCTCCGATAGATCATAAAGTCCTTTGATAACTTCCCAAGAAAAAGGATCTCCAGAACTTGGATCAATAATATGACTAATTTGAAAGACACCATATCTTCTCCATCTACAAGATATTTGATTTCTATTCTTCTTAGGAAAACCTCCCAAAAAGAATGGAGATAAGAAAGGCGAAACATTAAAGTTTAAATTATTATTTTTACATAGAATTTTCCAAGTGCTAGTTGTATCCCTATAAATCGGGTTTCTCCTTACATCTATATGCTGCTCAGACCATCTACTATGAATAGAAGAGATAATATGTTCTTTTGAATCTAAAAATTGCTCTAAATCTAGGTTAGTAAATTTCTCTTTACCCGACAATGTAGGTCTCTATAAAAAGATATTGCATAAAACAGCTCATATGTAAAATCCTGCTTCATGTAAATAAACCATTTTCATAATAATATACTTTTCTAGTAGAATGTGCCATTGGGTAATCATAAATAGAAAATTGCCATTTTAAAAAAATAAGGGCCGCCCCCTGGGAGGATTCACTGTACACACAAAAATACCAACAAACCATACATGTTAGGTCACATGAGCCAATTATCAGACAGAGTTGAGTCTTTTGCTTCCACACTTCTTCCTGTTACAGTTAGTGTTGTAGTATTTCTGGTCAGGTGATCTCTGAGGCAGCACACAGACCATCACGAAATGGTGGCTCAAGGCAAGAGATGTAAAAGGGCAACATTTACTTAAATATATATTCCAGTTTGGTGAGATTCTTTAATATGCCACTTAATATGATATGAACTATCTGTTGCTTACGTATTCATTTTGGGGGTATAGTTTTCCTTTAAAATTAAACTACTACCCAGCCTCAGTTGATAAGGCCATAATCTCCTGTCTGGCAGGAAGGTTCTAGATGTATGTACTATAATTAGAAGCAAAGAGGTTTGACTAAACAATTGTCAAAACAAAAGTTAAAGAATAGCTTCCCCTCTGTGAAATCATGTATCAAACTATATGTACATAATAAGCTCAAAAGTCTACCATTATAATCTGTGATGTGAGCAGTATAAAATATGACCTTGGCATGGTGCAAGTCCATACCTCCCAACTTCCACGTTTTATTGCGGGACAGTCCTGATTTTGACAGCTCGGTCCGCAGTACAGGGTTTCTTACTGAAATGTCCCAACTTTCTCTTTGATCTCCTGCACTGACGCCAGTGCAGCTGCATTTCAATACTTTATAACAATTTAAGATAAGCAAATAAATAATTGTAACAAATTAAGATAAACAAGACTCTTGGGGAAACTGTGACTCAGTTTCCCTAAGGACAATGTCAGCTTCATTAGAAAAGCTGTTATTACACATAAAATATGGCAATAAAAATCCCAGGAATGTGTTCAAGCTTTTATTAGCTGCCAAATGTTGTAAAATTACCATGGTAATTAGGGGGTGTGGCCATAAAATGGTCAAAAAATTGTCCCTCTTTACATTTTTCAAATGTTGGGAGGTATGTAAGTCAGCTGAGTGAGAATGTATTACAAACCAAAGGGAACCCCAAAGTAATCCTTCTCAAGCCAGATGTTAATTTCAACGCTCTCTTGTATATTTGCACTCTGCACCTTCTGTACAACTGTACTCCATTCATCAAAGCATGCTTAAGTGGTGCACTGAAGTTAGATGAAAGTGAAAAGCAGCTTGTATAGGTGCATACGTATATGTTTGTGAATAGCAGTTAAGCATTGCTCATTATTATTTGTTTGCATTGGTACATAACATTTTTATGTTTTATTTGCTGCAGGGCCCACTACTCCTAATGCACTGCCATATTTTACATACTATTTAAAAATACCATAAAAAGCAAATGGGGTTTGTTTTTCCCAGATAAAGGACAACACATAGGGGCAGATTTATCAAGTGTCGAAGTGAATTCGAGGGAATTTTCGAAGTAAAAAAAATCGAAATTCGAAGTCATTTTTTGGATACTTCGACCATCGAATAGGATACTACGACTTTGATTCAAAGTAAAATCAAAGTGCTGTCTTTTTAGAAAACTTCAACATCAATACTTCGCCAAATTAAACCTGCCAAAGTGCTATGTTAGCCAATGGGAACCTTCTAGAGCATTTTTTTGGAAGTTTTGGAAGTTGAAGTAAAACCATTCGATCGATCGCTGAAATCATTCGAATCGTTTGATCGAACGATTTTACTTCGACCACAGGATACCCAAATTCGATGAAAAAAACTTTGACTTCGATATTCGAAGTCAAAGTATTCCAAAATACTTCGAAATTCGACCCTTGATAAATCTACCCCTTAATCTCTATCAGTAGACCTAAATCTATTCTTAGTCCTGGCCATCACTGAAAAGTAAAAAAGCAGATGAAGTGTGGCAGGGTTGGCGGTTAAAAGTGGAAGCAGCAATTTCGATGAACAACACAATGAAAAAACCAACAAAACTGAATGAAATTCTTGTGGTATCGGGTAATTATACAAAATTTGGGGGTTGTGGAAGCACTCTTAAGGCTAAATCAAGGTATGTTTAAGTATAAGGGAAGTGCTACTTACAATGCACTTCCCTGGGCCCCTGTCTCATAAGCAATTCAGTATAAATGCAAGTGCATGTGTTTACAAAACAGGGGTTTTTAGTTACAAAATTATGATCATAAAGTTGAAAAGCCAAGATACCACGTCAAGGTAAACCCCATATGGCGGTCCCTAACTTATTTATCTCAGGTCATAGTATAAAAAGACTTGGTTCTCTGCCTAATAGCATTACCTGTATTCACTGTGTGTTGAACATTGGTTTCAGTCTGAAGGCTAAATCCTCCCCCGCCCATAAGGGCTTTTAAGAGAGAGAGATTGCCCAAACCAACGCCCATATTTAAAAGCATAGGACCACCATTAGTATAAGGGGGTGGGTATGGGGTGGTATTAAAAACCACGGGAAGCTAAGCCACAGCTTCAAGGCTAATACAATATACAAAATTTGGGGGTTGTGGAAGCACTCTTAAGGCTAAATCAAGGTATGTTTAAGTATAAGGGAAGTGCTACTTACAATGCACTTCCCTGGGCCCCTGTCTCATAAGCAATTCAGTATTAATGCAAGTGCATGTGTTTACAAAACAGGGGAACCTTCTAGAGCATTTTTCTAAGTTTTTGGAAGTCGAAGTAAAACCATTCAATTGATCGATGAAATCATTTGAATCGTTTGATCGAACGATTTTACTTCGACCGCAGGATACCCAAATTCGATGAAAAAAACTTTGACTTCGATATTCGAAGTCAAAGTATTCCAAAATACTTCGAAATTCGACCCTTGATAAATCTACCCCTTAATCTCTATCAGTAGACCTAAATCTATTCTTAGTCCTGGCCATCAGTGAAAAGTAAAAAAGCAGATGAAGTGTTGGTGGCTAAAAGTGGAAGCAGCAATTTCGATGAACAACACAATGAAAAAACAAACAAAACTGAATGAAATTCTTGTGGTATCGGGTAATTACATTAGTGGATAAAAAAGCAACTTGTTTCAATAAAGTGTGGGCGGAGGCAACATGAATTGCGTACGTGGCTAGAATTGTTGGTCATACTTTCAATATATGTAATGTCACATGTCCTCTTTTATTACTTAACATATGATGAATAAAAAAAATGTAGCCAACTCTTATGTAGAAAAACAAATGAAACATATCTTGAAAAATGTATTTATTTACCTGTGTGCTTCAAAAACAAGCAATCAATTTTTTTTTTTAAAAAATTCTCACATTGAAAAGTTATGAATGTAACATAACTATTTGCCATTTGATGAACAGAGGAAGTGACATACTACAGAAAAATAGATACAGGAAGATAAGCTTGTTTTATGTATACAGGGAAGGATTTGCTGAGAAATGTAAGTGGGGAGATCAAGTACGGTATGTTAAAGCAGTTATCATTTTAATAACTAACATAATATTATGAAGATTATGTAGCATAGGGATATGTACAACTGCACATGAAGATGTTGATATTTTTGCTTAGGGAACAAACTTTCTTGCAGGTTTCTTTTTTTTTATGTGTGCCTTTTGCAGCCACTCAGTAGACACTAACAGCAACTTAAATGGATTCTCAAACCAAAAGCAACCACCTAGCTACAACCCAGCTCTGCATATTTATGACAAAACGCTGCCCTTTACTTGCAACAAATTCACATAAACCTCTGCTTGGTTATCCTCCCACCCTAGTTATAGTCACTTAAAAGTAATATTCACCCAAAACCTGTGTTTTTCACAATGCAAAAATATGTAATTCTAAACAACCTTCCAATATACATTAATGAAACATTCACAATGGTTATAAAGTTCTTTGTAAATGTTATTGCAATTTTAATTAGTATATGTTTAACCCTTTCTGTGCTCTACTTCTGATTCTTACAACAATATAGCATAAACCAGTTATTTTTCAGGTCACTTCATCAGCTGGCTTCTGCTATATTGTTTCAGGAGAAAGCAGTGCAGAGAATATAAAAAGCCAGTCAAAGAAATAATTGGAAAGTCATGAAAAATGTTTACTGTATATACCCGCGTATAAGCCAAGTTTTTCAGCATCCAAAATGTGCTGAAAAAGTCTACCTCGGCTTATATGCGGGTCAGCGGCAGGGATGTAGCGAACCGCCGCCGATGTGTTCGCGAACGCCGTTCGCGAACACCGGCAAAAATGCGGACAGTTCGCGAACAGTTCGCGAACATCGAACACCCGCTAAAATCGTTCGACTCGGACGATTCGAACGATTTTTGCCATTCGATAGACCGATTTTAGTGCGATTCGAATGATCGATCATTCGATAGAATGAATTTCATTCGATCGAACGGTAAAATTCTTCTAATCGAACGATCGAACGTTTTAAACAATCGATCGAATAAAAATCATTCGATCGATTACAACATCATTCGATCGAATGGAAAACGTTCGATCTTTAGTTATCGAAGTAATCGAATTGAAGGATTCGAACTATTCTAAGCTTTAGTTTTAGCTGCACTAGAGGTTTGTTGAATTACATTAGAGACAGACTGACACCAGAAACATGTTTTTTTTTGCCATCTAACACAACATTTTTCCTATTTGGACAATTTCCAAATTGCCTAGCCCGAGGGCTGGCCTGTGGGTAAGTTATCCGTTATATTTTCTATAAAGCCATTTGACAGATTCATTTAAAGGAATGTGCATGTATTTGGCATAGACTAGCTACAATCTTGTAACAATACATGCATTGTGCATCTTGGGACTTGTAGTTTTCTTCAATTAAGTGATTTTAGCAGGGATTGTAATTAATGGCACCTGATTGACTTTGAGGTTGGATGTGTGTTAATCAGTTAACTAATAAGGAAGGAAAGGCACGTCTCCTACTAATTGCACTTACCTCTCACTCACTGGGGGTGCTGTGCTTTATTGGCCCTGGAAGGTGTTGCACCTCACCATTATGTTTGTCATGTTGCAGTGCAGCCTGGCCTTGCACCACATATTAATGACGATCTTCAACTGTCAACTGTGGGGAATATTGGCAAATGGAAAGCTAACCAACTACAGAGTGTGTGAGGCTTATCCTTCATTGATATTAACTCAATAATGACTGAAATGCACAAATACCTAAGTCTGTTGGTTGGCTTTAATATGTTGGTCTTGTCATGGGGCTTTTATGTCAGTTCATGAGGCTTTTGGTCCTATTTAACCCCTTCTTCTGTTGTCCAACTTAGAACTCTGTGTTAACTCTGCAAAAAAGGGTTGT
Organism: Xenopus petersii; assembly: GCA_038501925.1. NCBI lineage: Eukaryota > Metazoa > Chordata > Amphibia > Anura > Pipidae > Xenopus > Xenopus petersii. Next base: position 71,504,571 of record CM076681.1, on the reverse strand, counting down.
TAGGTATATACCCTGAAAATGATGTACCTGCTCTATGTTTCAAATGACATTATCCATGTGTATTGCATTTTTTGAAACCACCTTAGCAAAAGTGAAAAAAGAAACAGACACAGCTTTTGGTTTTGTGGGTTTACTGACAAAATCTCAAACATTTTTATAAGAATAAAATGACAATATGGATTTGTGACAAAACTTTGTTGGTTTGTTGAACACCACATAAGCATTCTTAATAACAATTAAAAAAGTAGCCTATCTGTAACATACAGAAGGAATTGTGGTCTCAACATACATTTCAATATATAACAGCCCCCATTGAGCACTAAAGGCCAGAGCTTTACAAAAGGTTTATAGGGTTACAGGCAAGAATTTCTTGCATGAGATTCATACTGCGCCCCTGTGTCCATGCTGGGCAAGTTTACATAAATTAAATAAGACAAAATAAGTTTGGCATTAAGGAGCCCTGCGTACAAAACCAGAATATAACAATCAATATGATTTATAAATGACACTTGTCAATATGACAAAATGGGCTGTTTGAAAGTATCAGCACATATGAGGTTAGTGCTGGCCAGGTAATGTGTTGGAATAGTTGTTCAATGTAACAACCAACGCTTTGTGCCTTTAAGGCATATCATATACCTGGGACTTGCTATTTAAGTACCACAGGTGGAGGAGGTGATGGAGGAGGAGGAGGAGGTAGTCAGCAATAGCACATATTATGAGTGCTGGGTAGCCAAAGTAGGCCATCGGTAGACAACAATACTTTCTAGTGCAAAGTAACAACCAACGCTTTGTGCCTTTAAGGCATATCATATACCTGGGACTTGCTATTTAAGTACCACAGGTGGAGGAGGTGATGGAGGAGGAGGAGGAGGTAGTCAGCAATAGCACATATTATGAGTGCTGGGTAGCCAAAGTAGGCCATCGGTAGACAACAATACTTTCTAGTGCAAAGTAACAACCAACGCTTTGTGCCTTTAAGGCATATCATATACCTGGGACTTGCTATTTAAGTACCACAGGTGGAGGAGGTGATGGAGGAGGAGGAGGAGGTAGTCAGCAATAGCACATATTATGAGTGCTGGGTAGCCAAAGTAGGCCATCGGTAGACAACAATACTTTCTAGTGCAAAGTAACAACCAACGCTTTGTGCCTTTAAGGCATATCATATACCTGGGACTTGCTATTTAAGTACCACAGGTGGAGGAGGTGATGGAGGAGGAGGAGGAGGTAGTCAGCAATAGCACATATTATGAGTGCTGGGTAGCCAAAGTAGGCCATCGGTTGACAACAATACTTTCTAGTGCAAAGTAACAACCAACGCTTTGTGCCTTTAAGGCATATCATATACCTGGGACTTGCTATTTAAGTACCACAGGTGGAGGAGGTGATGGAGGAGGAGGAGGAGGTAGTCAGCAATAGCACATATTATGAGTGCTGGGTAGCCAAAGTAGGCCATCGGTAGACAACAATACTTTCTAGTGCAAAGTAACAACCAGCACTTTGTGCCTTTAAGGCATATCATATACCTGGGACTTGCTATTTAAGTACCACAGGTGGAGGAGGTGATGGAGGAGGAGGAGGTAGTCAGCAATAGCACATATTATGAGTGCTGGGTAGCCAAAGTAGGCCATAGGTAGACAACAATACTTCATAGTGGAAAGCACAAGGCACACTGTTTTCACTTTGACAGTTGCAGAACATAGGCCATTGTTACATGAATGCTCCCACATGAGAAACACATACAAACAGCGCTTGATTAGCATATGGAACATTTGAAGCAACACTGCACTGGTGATAAATACACAATAAAAAGTGTAGTCATGTGTTTGCAATGATTGGAATGCATTGATCCTTACATGTAACATTTTTTGGGCCAAGTGAATGTGTTTGGCAACACTGCAGCATCACCATAGAAATATGTTAGAGCAAATGCACTTTGATGTTTGTAAGTGCTTTTCCAGATGTTATTGGAAAGGGCGCCATTGGATGTAAGATATGGCACACCTTGGTGCTCATAACACCATACGTATATACATATGTTAGAGCAAATGCACTTAGATGTTTTGAAGTGCTTTTCCAGATGTTATTGGAAAGGGTGCCAATAGATGTTAAAATGGCACCCCCCAGTGAAGAGAATGGAGCACACTGTAAACAATGGGATGTGTTGTTTGGGAGTCAGTCCCATTGCTGGGTAACGGACAGAGTGATACCTGAAGCGTCAATAGGGCAAAGTTTGTTACCAGGAGAAAATAGGCAAAGAGGCCAGTGTCAGATGGTAAATGACACAGACTGGATCTAGGGACGTTTGTCCCCTCGGACAGGACTGTGTCCCCTTCCATGCCCCCTTTCCCTCCGATGTTGAGGAGCTTCAGGGGGTGGAGGGGGAGCAGCAGGTGGACCAGGGACTTCACCCTCAGCAGGGCCCCTTGGTCGGTGAGACTGGGCTGCCACCAGGTCCTGGAATCCTCGATGGATGGCCATCCGGGTCTCCCGCATCTCTGCATAGATATGGGCCATCCACCGCCTCATCCTGAGATCCTGGTAGCGCTGCTGGCGTAGCATGGCCTGCATCACGTTGACGAGCCCCGGTTGTGCCGCAGGTTGATCAGCCAGTCGCCGTCCTTCCTCTTGTGGTGGTCCCCCAATTGCTGTGGCAGCAGCACGATCTACAAGAAAAATCAAATATAAATATATATATTGGACATGTGCATAACCCACAACAAACAAAAGGTTACAAAAGGTTCCAAGTTAGATTGGGGTGGTGTTTTAGTCTGGGGGGTGGCATAAACACAACATTACAGTGGAAATCTCATACCAGTCTGTAGCTTGGAAAACATGTTTTTTCTTAGACAAAAAAAATTGTTTTAAAGGACATGTAAACGCTCCCAACAAAAATGTAATCAGTGAACGGCCTCTTTTAAAGCTTCAGACACGTGCTACTGGTTTTTAAAAGGTTAACAGTAAAGGCTGCAGTATCCCCTTAATCATTTAAATGCCTTCTCCTCTTCTAACTCACTCTTCCCCGCCTCAGGAATTTGCTTTGGCTGTTGGCTCATGAGCATGCTCAGTTCTTCCCAGCTCAGAATACTAAACATACCCTCCATTGTAACAGCCACTAAGGAGATATTATTACTGGTTCCCATATAAACTCTGCTTTTGCTGTCTGATCCCAGGGCCGCCATTAGAAATCACAGGGCCCCGTACAACAAAATTTTCAGGGCCCCATCCACACTAATTTTCTGGGCCTGCCCACCCAGCCTAGGCCCCACCCCAGATCCCGCCAACTCCACACTACAGTTTAAAAACAACACAGACAACAGTGCTAAAAATGGTAACCCCCCCACACACAAGTTAGAAAAAGCCATTGGTGATAAGGGCCCCCCCTGCAAGTAAAAAAAATTGTTCAGATACCCCCAAATTTTATGAAATATTGCTTGTGAGGGTTTTGTGTCTAAGGGGGGCCCGGCCATGCTTCACTTATTTGATTATCCGGGCCCCCCTGTCTTCAGCATACTGCCTGCCAGCTCTCTGTGCACAGAAGCTTTTCTACTATTAAGATTTCCTGTATCCTTGTGGTCCTTTAAGAATAAGTCCCGTTAAGGGGATCCAATCCCAATGCAGATTTACTGGGCCTTATTCTTAAAGGACCAATGAGGATACAGGAAATCTTAATAGGCGAAAAGCTTCCGTGCACAGAGAGCTGGCAGTACGCTGAAGACAGGGGGGCCCGGATAATCAAATAAGTGAAGCATGGCCGGGCCCCCCCATAGACACGTGCGGGCCCATGACAACTGCCCCCCCGATGGTGGCCCTGTCTGATCCTATTTTGTTCTCCTAACCACCTCTCCTCAGCTTAACCATTACTTGCATCTTTGGTGACACACTGACAAATAAAGGAAGAGTTTATTAGTTATAAACATTGATCTTACGTCTGGGGGGCACCACAGGAATCACGGCTGGCGACTGGGCGCGGCGTTCAGCTCGGTGTTCTGTAATGTGAAATAGGACATTAGTAATGCTCTAAACAAGTTCAGGGAGCAATTACATTTGTCACAAACATTAAACATGTCTGTACCTTGAGCTTCCGGGGCTCTATCAGAGTCATCAGTCTCACCCTCTTCCTGGGGTTGCTGAGCAGCATCACCCTGGTCCTGGTCACTGTCCGGGCGCGATGTTTGCGGTGGTCCTGCAATTTTGAGTAAAGAAAGAAAAAAGGTATTAAGAGACAAAAAAATATAGAATTGCAAGTGTACTTGGCTAGTAGCCTGGTGTACAGACCTCTCACATGCTACAAATCTATTTTATTGCTCATTCGAAATACTAACTCCAATGAAATAGCACAGGAAGGAAGATGAAATGGTTAAACGTAAATCTACTGTATAATGGCACAACTAGGGAGATGAAATGGTTAAACGTGAATCTATAATGGCACAGCTATTATGGATGGAATGGTTAAAACTTAAATACATTTGCAATCATACAAGCAGAAGAGAATTATATAGATGACAATACTTGTGTTTTTTGAGTTGTTTAGCTTTTTATTCAGCAGATCTACACTTTGCAATGTCAGCAATCTGGTTGCTAGGGTCCAAATTAGCATAGCAACCATGCATTTATCTGAATAAGAGACTGGAATAGAATTGGGGATGTTCTGATAAGTTAGATGAGTAATAAAAAATCAATGTGTAGAGCCTTTCTTTCTAGACCCACATTTTAAAGCTGAAAAGAGTAATTTAAAAAAATAATGAAGGACAAGTGAACAGTTGCTTACACTTGGCCATTCTATAACATACTTCAAAGTTAACTTAAAGGTGAACCACCCTTTAAAGCAGTTTCTAAACATTTGTGCTATAGTGGAGAAATGGTTAATAAATAAATGGCTCCCCATTTTGTCAGTTACAGCTGCACTTAATAACTAGTAATAATAAACAAACAGCAAAGCTGTAAAGAAAAGCACAAAAACTCCTCTAATGCAAAACAGAAGCAATATTTTACCAACAAAGTGATATGCTAAAGGGAACATTAGACATTTATGTAAATAATGGGAATGTGGAACAAAAGGAGTCAGATATTTGTTTCTATAAAAGTCTACTTACGTATCCAGTCTGTGTCCAGTTCTTCACTGCCCTCTTTGGCCAAAATGTCCAGAAGCCGGCGCTCATGGGGTTGAAGTCTGAGTGGAGGGACACGCCCTCCGCCGGTCTTCTGGGCTTTAGCTCTCCTGGTAACCAGCTTTGCCCTTAGCCAACGCTTCAGGTCACTGTAGCGCTTATACACAGTTGTCCGATCCCTGTGTAAAGCGCCCACAGTGTTCACCCTGTCCGTCACCTGCTGCCAGAGTTGTTGGCGTCTGGCAGCACTGATGCGATGGGACTGACTCCCAAACAGCACATCCCATCGCGCTATCACCTCGTCCACCAGTGCTCCATTCTCTTCACCGGTAAACCTTCGGGCCATTTTGTTGGTGGGGCCCTCCTCTCCTCCATCATCACCTTCCTCCTCCTCCTCTCTCCTCTCTGAGGCAGTTGGTGGTGGTGCCTCCATCTCCTCCTCCGAGCTGCTCGGCAGCCTCTGTGGCCTCCTCCTGGGGAAGCCTCTCTCAGCCCTGGGTGGGGTGCGTGACACGCTGCGTGCCCCAGATGGTGGTGAGCGAGACACGCAGCGTGCCCTGGGGGACTCCCTGTGTGGGCTGGGGGACACCCTCCCTACACTACGCTCCTCCCTCCCTCTACGGGACCCCCCTGCCCTACGCTCCTCCCTCCCTCTATGGGACCCCCCTGCCCTACGCTCCTCCCTCCCTCTACGGGACCCCCCTGCCCTACGCTCCTCCCTCCCTCTATGGGACCCCCCTGCCCTACGCTCCTCCCTCCCTCTACGGGACCCCCCTGCCCTACGCTCCTCCCTCCCTCTACGGGACCCCCCTGCCCTATGCTCCTCCCTCCCTCTACGGGACCCCCCTGCCCTACCCTCCTCCCTCCCTCTACGGGACCCCCCTGCCCTACTCTCACCCCCACTACGGGACCCCCCTGCCCTACTCTCACCCCCACTACGGGACCCCCCTGCCCTACTCTCACCCCCACTATGGGACCCCCGACTCTCTACCTCCTCCTCCACCCAGGAACCCCTGTTGGTGACCCCCCAGCCCTCCTCTCTCCCCCATCTACCACGACTAAGATCCCACATAGTGTGGGATCCAGCCGCAGTTGGCACCTCACCAGGGCTGGAGAGACGTTCCCCCTGCTCCTCCTCCTCCTCAATCCTCCTCCCAGCCATTTGCAGGCTTTTTTTTTTCAATTTCTTTAAACACCTCCTCCACCTGTGCAATCTAAATAGCAAGTGCGCAATCAGGCCGAAAATGCACCTAAAATGGCCACTGGAGGGCTTCCTGTATGAAAAAAATGTCAGAAAGGAAGTGGGGCATAAACGTTCGAATCGAACGATTCGAATATAAGTGGGGCAACGATCACTTCGATTATATTCGACTGCTCGATACGACGGAACCATTCGAATCGAAGACACTATTCCCTCGGTCGAATTGTTAAATCGTTCGATCGTACGAGTTTACTTCGACCTAATCGAGTGCGAACCCAAATTGGCGAACGTCCCCAAACGTTCGCGAACGTTCGGCGGACGCGAACAGTCGAAGTTCGCGCGAACTAGTTCGCCGGCGAACAGTTCGCTACATCCCTGGTCAGCGGTACCCGACCCGAGTTGCCGAGATTGCAGTCACTTTTAATCATTCCTATACCAACAGTTCACTTGGGGAGAGACTGCAATATCCCACAATGCCCTCTGTTGGTTATATGAAAGAATAACAGTGCGCCCTCTGTTGGTTATATGAAAGAATAACAGGGACTGCAATATCACACAGCGCCATCTGTTGGTTGTATGAAAGAATAACAGGGACTGCAATATCACACAGCGCCATCTGTTGGTTGTATGAAAGAATAACAGGGACTGCAATATCACACAGTGCCATCTGTTGGTTGTATGAAAGAATAACAGAGACTGCAATATCACACAGCGCCCTCTGTTGGTTATATGAAAGAATAACAGTGACTGCAATATCACACAGCACCATCTGTTGGTTGTATGAAAGAATAACAGGGACTGCAATATCACACAGCACCATCTGTTGGTTGTATGAAAGAATAACAGGGACTGCAATATCACACAGTGCCATCTGTTGGTTGTATAAAAGAATAACCGGGACTGCAATATCACACAGCGCCCTCTGTTGGTTATATGAAAGATTAACAGTGGCTGCAATATCACACAGCGCCATCTGTTGGTTGTATGAAAGAATAACAGTGACTGCAATATCACACAGCGGCCTCTGTTGGTTATACAAAAGATTAACAGTGATGGCAATATCAAACAGCACCCTCTGCACATGGTAGTGGGACAGTGGGACAATGCACACAGTAATCCGTTTGGCAATTCTCTGTCACCATCAGCTTTGCAAAGAAGTCCGGTTGATCGCTGGGGGGTCGCTTTGGCAGGATGTGCGCTGCTGGGAGACAGGGCTGTAGTTGTGTCTAGGCTTATACGCGAGTTAATACGTTTTCCCAGTTTTCGTAGGTAAAATTAGGTACCTCGGCTTATACACGGGTCGGCTTATACACGAGTATATACGGTAGTTAATGTATATTGGAAAGTTTGCAAATTGAGCATATACTCCTCCTCTCCCCACCACATGAAGCTGATGCAGATACAATATATTGGTAATAATGTAGATGGGGTACAAGTCAGTGTCAATTATCAAATATAAATAATTAAGGTACAGGTATGGGACCTGTTATCCAGAACGCTCGGGACCTGGGGTTTTTTCGGATAATGGATTTTTCCGTAATTTGGGTCTTCATGCCTTAAGTCTACTAGAAATTTATTTAAACATTAAATAAACCCAATAGGCTGGTTTTGCTTCCAATAAGGATTATTTATATCTTAGCTGGGATCATGTACAAGCTACTGTTTTATTATTACAGAGAAAAAGGAAATTATTTTTAAAAATTTGGATTATTTGGATAAAATGGAGTCTATGGGAGACACTGGAACAAGATAGAGCGATCGCACACCCACGGAAGCCCTTAACGATAGTAGCTTGGTGCTCAGTATTAGAGGACACGGCAACCTCCCAAACAGATACAGGAACAGAATATACTGGCACACAAAGCTTTTTGCAGCAGATGAACCCTTGCTTTAATTCAAAAAGTACGGAATATGCAATGTTTCGGGCCACGCCCCTTTCTCAAGCACGCCCCTTTCTCAAGCAAATCCTACGATCGAAGGAAAATGATGAATCGAACGATTCAAAGGATTTTAATTGATCGATCAAAGGATTTTCCTTCGATCAAAAAAACCTTAGAAAAGTACTGGGGAAGGACCCCATAGGCTAACATTGTAATTCGGTAGGTTTAAACTACCGAAGTATGTAGTCGACGTTTTTTTAAAGAGCCAGTACTTTGACTATTGAATGGTCGAATAGTCGAGCGATTTTTAGTTCGAATCGAAGTCGTAGTCGAAGGTAATAGTAGCCTATTCGATGGTCGAAGACCCAAAAAAAACTTCGAAATTTGAAGTTTTTTTACTTCAAATCCTTCACTCGAGCTTATTAAATGTGCCCCTTAGTGTCTGCCCATTTGCTGACCAGATATTGTTCAGACATGCTGCTATTTGGAACCTACAAACCAATAAGCTGCTTCTGATAAGTCTAGAGAGGCTGATTTGGCAACCGATGTCATTCTGTGAATACCCATTATAAGATGCATGGCAATTCCCATTGACAGCAGTCCACCAAGGCCCAATAACAATATGGGTTTCAGCAGTGAATGCTTTCTCTGGAACTTCTGCTGGAAAGTTCTTGAATGGTGTAGAGCAGGATGAGTTAGCTTCACCTGGGCATTTAACCACTAGAGTGAAAAATAAAAATAGATAATTGAAATAATGGTATGGGTCCGGTTATCCAGAATGTTCAGGGCTTGAGGATTTCCTGATAATGGAAATTTCCGTAATTTGGATCTTCATACCTTAAGTCTACTAGACAATATTGTAATCATTAAATAAACCAAATAGGCAGGTTTTGTTTTGAATGTGGCCTTCCGGTCATTCGGATCTTTTTGGATAATGGGTTTCCGGATAATAGATACCATACCAATAATAATATAACAGTAAAACCCATATGTGAAAACAAATGGATTAAACATACTCTACAATGGTATCCTCTACAATGGTACTGTTAATAGCAATTATAGTTCTCTTTTGAAAAAACACCCTATTCTGCCTTCCTTGGACACTGGTCCATGTGCTGTACCTTAGACAAGCCAGTCTTTATTTATAGAGCCGTCTGTGTATGCTTCAGCTAGATTTCTGTGTTCTACAACTCAAAGCAGAAGCCCTGAGTTCATTAAAGTGATCTTTCTGTTCCTAGACTACATGTGGATGACAGCTGAACTGCTCTGTTAACTGCTCTGCCGCACATAATTGTTTCACCTTTTTTACTGCAAACAAGAATAAAACAATGTGCTTATCTCAGGCTGGCATGCTCCACCTGTTTCTTCTTTATTTACTGAAGCCCTCACTAATCTGCTTTTTATGTAACTGCACTTTGCTTTGCAAACAATATTGCTCTTCAAACCCTTTTTACAACTTTAAAACCCTTTAATAATTATTGGCAACATTTATTTTAACAGTTTTATTCCTGGAATATGACCATTTTCAAAACAGAAATCTGTTTTTCTATAATTTATGTTTAATGTTTCCCTTTATTCATTTGCACCTGCCTGATAAATGTCTCACCATTTTATGCAAGATTAGCTTGAAGTGTACACATTAACATATACATGGAAAACATATTTAGTAGTAATATACAGAGCCATATTTAGCTAGGAGAATTTACATGGACAAAATCAGCACAGACACTAAATTATTTGATTGCCTGATGTAACTAAGTGATGTAGAGCAGCTCTAAAGATACATGTCTAGTCACCTATAGCGACCAATCAGCAGGCAGCATTTACTGGGCACCTGTTTACTGGTTGCTATGGATTGCTACACCAGGAGAAACTTGTATTACATATGGGAGATTCTGGGTAAAATTTTGGCTGAGTAAATATGGCCGATTTCGAAATCATTCACATGGCTGTAGTCCTAGGCCCTATTAGCAAGGAATGTATATATTCTCCCGATGTTTCCATGGTCTACAGATGTATAGGAACATTCCTTTACCAGTCACCTTCTAATGGTATCCAGGAAAACAATTTATCATTTGCTACAAATCTGGTAAGGTAGCATAAAGTGAGGGGCAATAATACTGCTACATTACTTCAATGGTACATGCAGTAAGAACCAACAGTGTAAGGTATAGCAAAGAGCAGACAAATATTATTTTTAATAGCACTTACAATTACAAGTACATTTTAAATGACTGAAATGTTTTACAAATGTTTATTGGAAAAGTGCTTAAAATTAAATTAGGTTTTTATGTGCAATATGTTGGATTTGGATTTACAACCCCTTTTTAATACAAACAGGAAAAAAAAAATACCCAAGATTGGACAGGTCACTAGGGTACCCCAGATTGAAGAGTTTTTCTAAATGAGCACTAAGTTGCTAGCTTTTTTGCCCCTTAGAGCTCAAGCAAAAACTTAGGGGGTCTCCTCTCCTCATATGTGAACCACATTTACTCAAAACATCCATTACAACTTACCAGATTTCTTAAAGTAAAATTACACTCTAAGAAATTTTTTTTTTTAAGTTTTCATGATTACCCACATTCTAATCTACTTTCTGACAGACAACATAAAATGAAACACTTCTGGTGGTTTTGAAGTGTAAATATAATTGCTACTAAGAGTGGTATTTGTCTCTAAATCCTAAATATATAAATGTAGCAAAAAAAATATGAGCAGGTGAAGAACTGATCTGCTACATAGCTTTTTTTTTATTATAATCTTTATTTAGTTTTATGTATGGGGGAGGGGGTACAGAAGGAAAAGGGGGGAGGGTACATTTTCATGCAAGTACATACAATACAAACATAGAATTGAATCAGGCAAACTCAAACAACAAGTTCTTGCTCTAATTTGTTCGCTATGGAGCCATAATCTAACACAAACTTCTAAAATAATCCGGGTGTGCCACCATACATTACCCTGTGCCTAACTTCTTTGTGTAGGCTAACCAAGGGGACAATATTCTCCAATATTTGGGGCTTTCAAAATGCAAAATATGAGTAAGCTCTTCTAACTTTCTAATCTCTTCCACCCTAGATATCCAGTCTCTTAACGTGGGGGGGTGTGGATCCTTCCATTTTCCTGGTATCAGGGCTTTTGCTGCTTGGAGTAAGTGAGAGGTAAGTGAATCTAAAACAAATAGTGAGGGATAATCAGGTACATTTAAAGGGATACTGTCATGGGAAAAAAAAAGTTTTTTTTTCAAAATGAATCAGTTAATAGTGCTGCTCCAGCAGAATTCTGCACTGAAATTCATTTCTCAAAAGAGCAAACTGATTTTTTTATATTCAATTTTGAAATCTGACATGGGGCTAGACATATTGTCAATTTCCCAGCTGCCTCAGGTCATGTGACTTGTGCTCTGATAAACTTCAATCACGCTTTACTGCTGTACTGCAAGTTGGAGTGATTTCACCCCTCCCTTTCCCCCCCAGCAGCCAAACAAAAGAAAAATGGGAAGGTAACCAGATAGCAGCTCCCTAACACAAGATAACAACTGCCTGGTAGATCTAAGAACAACACTCAATAGTAAAAACCCATGTCACATTGAGACACATTCAGTTACATTGAGAAGGAAAAACAGCAGCCTGCCAGAAAGCATTTCTCTCCTAGTGCAGACACAAGTCACATGACCAGGGACAGCTGGGTAATTGACAAAATGTCTAGCCCCATGTCAGATTTCAAAACTGAATATAAAAAAAATCTGTTTGCTCTTTTGAGAAATGGATTTCAGTGCAGAATTCTGCTGGAGTAGCACTATTAACTGATGCGTTTAGAAAAAAAAACAGGTTTTCTGATGACAGGATCCCTTTAATAGTATTAGAGTTTGATTTTCCATCAGTATTTTCTTCCCTGTAATCGTGTTTATTGCTAACAGTATTTCTTTCCAAAAGGTTTTAAGTTTAGAGCAGGTCAACCATATATGTAGGTGGGTGGCTTCTTCAGTATGACATCTCCAGCATTTATTTGAGGAAGAAGGATACATCTTACTTAGTCTCAATGGTGTGTAGTGCCACCTTGTAGTCAATTTGTACATGGCCTCTGCGGACCTGGAGGCCCTAGAGGCTTTGTGTGTTATTTTAAAAATTCTGTTCCAATCTGCTCAGTAAAAGTGGTCCCTAATTCTCTTTCCCATGCTAGACAAAAAGCAGGTTTATCCCTAGGTGTACCATTTAACAATATCTTATAGAGATCTAGATAATAGTTTAGTGTAGTCCGTAGGTGAAGCTAGAAGATGTTCCCATGGAGTTGGAGGTCTATGCCAATCATAAGATTTTATAGACCGTATATAACCATGTAGTTGGTTATAGTTCCAGATATCTCTAGGGTGAGGGGCCCAACGTTGTTGTATAGTTGCTAGTGGGATTGTCTTATTGTTTTTTATAAAATCAACCAATCTGCTACATAGCTTTAAGAAGAAAAAAAGAAAACAAATACTATATTCTGTTGCAATTACATTTACAACTATCACATTACATTATAAATTTAAAACCATTGAAATGTATTGGGAATGAATCCATATTGGAAAGCTAGAAAGACTTACATATGTATTATTATGCAAAGAAGAACACCCCCTTGTTCAGCATGAGGTCAATTAATGGGGATTGTGCTGAACATACTTTTGACTATTTGTTTTAATAATGAAATGTTATTTCTAGAGCTAAACAGGACAATCTGGGAAACTGAAGCTCCATGTGTGTGCCCTACAAGGTATATAATAAGATGTACAGATAGATCTTATAATCTAATCACACTGTTGACCTTAAAAGCTCTAGTCATTGATCATGTTGAAAAAGTGCTACTTCACTTTTAAAGGGGTTGTTCACTTTCCAACACTTTTTTAGTTGAGTTGTTTTCATATTGCTTGCAATAAACAAAGACTTTTCCCAATTGCTTTCCTTTTTTTTTTTTTACTGTTTTCCCAATAAATAAGTTAAAAGTTTAGTGTTCCAGTCTCTAGTGTTTCAGTCTGGCAGCTCAGTGATCCAGGAGAATTCTGAACTATTACAATTTGCTACATATAGTTGATACAATTAGTCAATACATTGCAATGTGTTTCAATATTTGTAGTCTTGTTGTGTGAGGTAGTGAGACCTGACTAAAAGATTAGACCTTTAAGGGAGTCTTGAAAAGATCAGACAACTTCTCATAAGCTCCATACTATTAGGATAGCAGGGCCCTCCCTGCCGAGAGAGATCCCTAATTATTAGCCTAGTATTCACTTGGTCCCCCCTGGACCCAAAATGGAATACCACAAGTATACACGGCTACTCCCCTGATCTGTTCTACCTACTCTCAGTTCATTCCAGCACTTGGCCCATCATCTACCCAAACTTTGACCACCCTGCAAACTTCGCCACTCTTGCAACTTATGAGTTGTGTTTTCCCCTCTTGGAGCCCCTCTTCTGTCATGTTAGTCTTTGTATCCCATGATGGCAGCCTTTACGCATACACTGCATACATAATATGTCAATAAATGCACATCCTGCAGTCCCCCAACACAGACACACACAGACACATCGTATACAGTATGCATTATTTTGAAACTTCCAGAGGGTGAGCAAGTTCAGTTGGTTTCAGATAGTTCATAAGAAATAAAGACGTTTTCCAATTGCTTTCTATTTTCTATTTGTGACCGTTTTTCTAATATTAAAGTGTAAAATAAATTTTTCACTTTCTAAAGCTGCTCTGGGAGGGGGATTCAACGACTCTTTAACTGTTCTAAATTGATACATTTAGTTGACACATTTCTTATCTTTGTCCTTGCTGAGCAGAATCCCAGAGTTTCATTAAAGGGGTTGTTCACCTTCCAAACACTTTTTTCAGTTCAGTTGTTTTGAGATTGTTCCCCAGAAATAAAGACTTTTTTCAATTACTTTCCATTATTTATTTTTTACTGTTTTTCCAAAAAGTTTAAAGTTGAATGTTCGTGTCTCTGGTGTTTCAGTCTGGCAGCTAAGTAATTCAGGTGCAGACTTTAAACTGATGCAATTTTGCAACATTTAGTTGACACATTTCTCAGCAGCATCTCTGGAGTATTAGCAATTATTGTATCAATCAGCTGCCTGTAATGAAACCTAAGGATTCTGCTCAGCAGGGACAGGGATAAGAAATGTATCAACTAAATGTATCAATTTAGAACAGTTTACAGGATCCGAGACCCCGCCCCCTCCCAGAGCTGCTTCAGAAGGTGAAAAAAGACACTTTATATTAGAATACGGTGAAACATAGAAAATAGAAAGTAATCTGAAAAAGTTGTTATTTCTGGTGATCTATCGGAAAACTAGTTGTTTGAAGGTGAACAATCCCTTTAAAGGCAGCTGTTAGAATTTATACAATAGTTGCTATTATTCCACAGATGCTGCTGAGAAATGTATAAATTAATTGCATCAACTAAATGAAGCAAATTGTAACAGTTCAGATGCTCCTGGATCACTAAACTGCCAGACTGAAAAACTAAAGATAGGAACATTAAAAGTTAATCTTTTGGGAAAACAGTAAAAAATAAAATATTGAAAGCAATTGAAAAAAAAATCTTTGTTTATGGTGATCAATCTGAAAACCACTGGACTGAAAAAAAGTGTTTGGAAGGTGAACAACCCCTTTAAAATTATTTTTAAAACCAGGCCACTTGCACTTAATGCAAAGAGCAAACTGTAAGAGTGACGCACAGTGCATGTATGCCGAGCCTCCATCAGGTGGGCACAGGGGGTACAACTGTACTGGGCCCGGGCCTGAACAGCCAAAATACAGAAGAGCCAAAAAAGCCGAACAGCTGAAGTCCCAAGCAGCTAAAAGACCTGAAGCCACAAAAATAGCCAAAGCCGAAGTCCTAAAGTGACGAAAAAAAGACCCTAAGCCACGAAAAAAGAGCTGAAATTGAAGTCCTGAAGCACCGAAAATACCCTAAGTCATGAAAAAAAACGAAATAGAAGTCCTGAAGTGGCAAAAAGACCCAAAGTCACAAAAGGAAGCGAAGTTGAAGTCTGGAAGCCACGAGTTCAATTCCTCTGAATACCAATGTGTGTTTTTTTTATTTTTTGTAATCCCCTGTCCAATAATGTATTATTTTAATACTCTATAGGCCCCTGCCACCAATGTTTTTTTAAAAAATATTATTTGGGACCCCAATTTTTTTTAACTTGTTAGAGGGGGCCTGGCGCCAAAGTTTTTTTAAAAAAATGTTCTTTTGGGCCCCAATTTCTTTATAACTTGTAAGGGGGCCCTGGCAGCTATACTTTTTTTAAAAAAAAAAATTATTGGGGGGCCTTGGAGCCAATATTTTTTTTTAACTTAAAGTGGGCCCCAGGTCCCCAATAGCTTTTTCTAACTTGTGTGTGGGGGTTACCTTTTTAGAGCTGATGTCTGTGTGGTCTTTTAACTGTCATGTGGAGTGGGTGGGATCTGTGCGGGGCTTTGGGATGGGTGGGCGGGGCTTCAGATGGTGGGCGGGTCCAGGGGGCCCTGAAAATTTTGTTGTACGGTTTTCTAACGGTGGCCCTGCATGTATGTATGGCAGCAGATGGGCCCCATCATACACACTCTAATCCCGGCACTGCAGGACCACAGCAAATATTTGACTGATAAAAGTGTATAATTGATTTATGTGCAGGAAAAGGTGTAACTACTAAAATATCAATGCTAACCAAAACAAATGGGGATCCAAATGAGTTTCCATGAAAGAGTTGATCTCGTTCATTATCTAATGTTACTACTGAGACGTATGTGATACTGTATATTACAATTTTATATATAATATGTACATACCAATGTTATGTGTACCTCATGCCTTCTGCTGCAGCCCCAGTCGACATCCCAATAGCGTCCAATGTGGAAACAATGTGCAACCGGCTCCTACTTTATACTGCTGCATCCCACCGAGAATAAGACCTATGGGAATAGGATTCCAATCAGGAGCCTTTGATACAAGCATCCAAATAAAACAGGCACGCTTAATTATGTTATATGCCTTCTCTTACAGGCATTTCGTATTGGTACAATAGGCGCTAAATTTGAGAGAATTGATCCTATATAGGAGATATAAAGGCAGTCCACATCATTGCCCGCCCAAGGCAACCCAGCCGACCACGTCGCGCCCCTCCCCCAACCCCCTCCCGCGCAAAATAGGACGCGTGTGCGCGACCATGCGTAGACGAGGACGCGCGTGCGCAAACGAGGGCGCGCGTACGTAGCGGTGCGCAAGCGTTAGGGCCTGCGTCAACACGCTTTGAGATCAGCGGCACCCGCTTAACCCTACCCAGTGGCGGACTATAGGGGTAGGCTCCTTATGAGGTTATATGAGGACACGTGCCGCTTTTCCCTATCCTACATTTATAAGCAAAATTCTCCGTATATCCCACAGCTTTCTATAGATATAATCAACATACCTGTAAACATGTAGGAGTCTTTTCTTAGCAGCCTTCCAATAATACATTTTTTTCTGCACTTGTGTCAGTGTTTCAGCAGAGTTCAAATAATGTTGCAGTGTTATAGCAGGCACCGTGATTGAATGCAAACAAGCCGCGCTGATATTAAACAAATGTTGTATTTTCTGCCTGTTAAAAACGAAAACGTACTCTTGTTTCAAAGCGCAGGTCGTAACTTCCCCACCCGCTAATAAACTGGGTATTTGATGTGCCCTGGTTCCCCGGCAATATCATGGGTGTTGTGCCTGGAATAGAATGGAAGTGTCTGTGTGTGTGAGCTGCCATACCAGTCCAAGAGCATCTTACAATTAGCTTTTAACTGATGATTCAATTGCATTTTTTTAAATGAGCATCGGCCGGCGCTGGCTGTATTCGGAATTATTAATATATTTTAGTCAAAATGAACCTAAATATAATTCTCAAACGAAAATGTAAATTTATAATGAGCCCCGCACTTAATTCGAATATACACAGCAAATAGGTTGTCAGGTGCCAAACTATAAATAACCGATGCATATAGATGAGTTTCACTTCGAGCGATCTGTTTAATAATCAAATAAAATGTTTGTGTACTGTATGGGCACCGCACTCCATTTATGGAACACCAGAATTGTAACAGTTTTGATTATTACAATAGCCTTGTGAATGGTGATATACCTTATATGTTTCCGACTATCATGGAAGGCCAAAATCGTAGTTTTGTACTGGCCCCAAAGACAAATGTTGCTTTCTGATGGCCATCCTAGCATCTGAGCATAGGTCGGGATTGTGGTGTGAACACAATACACACAAATGGACAGTCTAGAAATGGGCGGGTAGGGATGTAGCGAACGTCGGGAAAAAAGTTCGCGAACATATTCGCGAACTTGCGTCAAAAATGCGAACGGTTCGCGAACGTCGCGAACCCCATAGACTTCAATGGGAAGGCGAATTTTAAAAGCTAGAAAAGACATTTCTGGCCAGAAAAATGATTTTAAAGTTGTTTAAAGGGTGCAACGACCTGGACAGTGCCATGCCAGAGGGGGATCAAGGGCAAAAATGTTTCTAAAAAATCCATTGTTGACACAGTGCTGCGTTTTGTGCTGTAAAGGGCAGAAATCACACTACATTTCTAAACCTGTGTAATAAAATGCTTTAAAACGTCCGGCGTCTACATGCCAATCAAGTCGTGTAAAGGTTACAGCCTGTTCACACGCAAAGACGAAACGCGGTGCTTACTGCAACGCAAAAAGACGCAAAGAGCTTTAATGAATGATACCGTCAAGTGAGCAAATAATAGTTTTTAATTACTAGTTGCTTGTCACCTCCAGGATGTTCGTCCTGTTGGTGGCAATATTTCTGTAGTGGTGTGTTTAGCAGTCACCGTGCTTGTGCGCACGTGCACGGTCAGGCAGAGGTAATTCAATGTACAGTGAAGTGAACCAAAAAACACTGATTCTGCAGTGTGGGCCCAGTTTTGGTGTACTTTATTGATCACCTGCGGTGACCATAAAAGATGCGATTTTGCCACTGTTGCAGAACCCTGAAAAATTAGGCATGTGTACTTTCCTGAAAAATTATCTTTTTTTTGTCGCAGCCACTGAAGCACAGAGGCCAGAAAAAATATGCCATATAAATGCTGAAAATATTAATTTTTTTTTGTCGCAGCCACTGCAGCACAGAGGCCAGAAAAAATATGCCATATAAATGCTGAAAATATTAATTTTTTTTTGTCGCAGCCACTGCAGCACAGAGGCCAGAAAAAATATGCCATATAAATGCAAACAATATTAAATTTTTTTGGTCGCAGCCACTGCAGCACAGAGGCCAGGAAAAATATGCCATATAAATGCTAACAATGTAAATTTTTTTTGTCGCAGACACTGAAGCACAGAGGCCAGAAAAAATATGCCATATAAATGCTGAAAATATTCATTTTTTTGGTCGCAGCCACTGAAGCACAGAGGCCAGAAAAAATATGCCATATAAATGCTGAAAATATTCATTTTTTTTGGTCGCAGCCACTGAAGCACAGAGGCCAGAAAAAATATGCCATATAAATGCTGAAAATATTCATTTTTTTGTCACAGCCACTGAAGCACAGAGGCCATAAAAAATATGCCATATAAATGCTGAAAATATTCTGTTTTTTTTTGGTCGCAGCCACTGAAGCACAGAGGCCATAAAAAATATGCCATATAAATGCTGAAAATATTCATTTTTTTGTCACAGCCACTGAAGCACAGAGGCCAGAAAAAATATGCCATATAAATGCTGAAAATATTCTGTTTTTTTTGGTCGCAGCCACTGAAGCACAGAGGCCAGAAAAAATATGCCATATAAATGCTGAAAATATTCTGTTTTTTTTGGTCGCAGCCACTGAAGCACAGAGGCCAGAAAAAATATGCCATATAAATGCTGAAAATATTCATTTTTTTGTCACAGCCACTGAAGCACAGAGGCCAGAAAAACTCAGGATTTACCTGGATTCAAATTAAACCAGTAGGGTTTGCACCCTAGTTTGTAACGGTGGTGGAGGGAGGAGGACGCTAAAGGACAGCTGTATGTGGAGTCATGAGGCGTGCAGAGAAGGACAGCTGCATGGGGAGTCAGAATCAGAAACTCAGCACAAGTCTTCCGGCGTGCAGTAACCCTCCGAGATCCACCCCTCATTCATTTTAATAAAGGTCAGGTAATCCACACTTTTGTGACCTAGGCGAGTTCTCTTCTCAGTTACAATCCCTCCTGCTGCACTGAAGGTCCTTTCTGAGAGGACACTTGAGGCGGGGCAAGACAAGAGGTTCATGGCAAATTGTGACAGCTCTGGCCACAGATCAAGCCTGCGCACCCAGTAGTCCAGGGGTTCATCGCTCCTCAGAGTGTCGATATCTGCAGTTAATGCCAGGTAGTCCGCTACCTGCCGGTCGAGGCGTTCTTTGAGGGTGGATCCCGAACGGTTCTGCCGCTGCCTTGGACTGAAAAACATTTGCATGTCTGACGTTACAGAGTGGCCAAAGTGCTTTGTCCTTGCAGGTGCGCTCGTGGCAGGATTACTGGCACCTCTGCCCCTGGAATGTTGATGAGTTCCTGAAGTGACATCACCCTTAAAAGCATTGTACAACATGTTTTGCAGGCTGGTTTCTAAATGCAGCATCCTTTCAGACTTGTGGTATGTTGGTAACATTTCTGCCACTTTATGCTTGTACGGAGGGTCTAGTAGAGTCGCGACCCAGTACAGGTCCTTCTCCTTAAGCCTCTTGATACGGGGGTCCTTCAACAGGCATGACAGCATGAAAGACCCCATTCTCACAAGGTTGGATGCAGAGGTATCCATCTCCGCTTCCTCGTTATCAAGGACTGCATCATCCACGGTCTCCTCCCCCCAGCCACGTACAAGACCAGGGGTCCCCAAAAGGTCACCACTAGCCCCCTGGGAAGCCTGCTCCTGTTGGTCCTCCTCCTCCACAAAGCCACCTTCCTCCTCTGACTCCACTTCTGACACCTCTCCCTGCGTTGCAGCAGGTGCCTGGGTTCGTTCTGGTGATTCCGACCAGAAATCGTGCGCTTCCTGCTCCTCGTCACGCTGGTCTACAGCCTCATCTGTCACTCGTCGCACGGCACGCTCCAGGAAGAAAGCAAAGGGTATTAGGTCACTAATGGTGCCTTCGGTGCGACTGACCATATTTGTAACCTCTTCAAAAGGGCGCATGAGCCTGCAGGCATCGCGCATAAGCACCCAGTAACGGGGTAAAAAAATCCCCAGCTCTGCAGATCCAGTCCTACCACCCAGTTCAAACAGGTATTCGTTGACGGCTCTTTGTTGTTGCAGCAGACGTTCCAACATGAGGAGCGTTGAATTCCAGCGAGTCTGGCTGTCGCAAATCAAACGCCTGACTGGCATGTTGTACCGCTGCTGAATGTCAGCAAGGCGTGCCATGGCTGTGTAGGACCGTCTGAAATGGGCCGACACCTTCCTGGACTGCCTGAGAACGTCCTGGAATCCTGGGTACTTTGAAACAAAACGTTGTACTATTAAATTCAGAACATGTGCCATGCAGGGCACATGTGTTAAATTGCCCAGTCTCAGTGCTGCCAACAGATTGCTTCCATTGTCACACACCACTTTTCCGATCTTCAGTTGGTGTGGGGTCAGCCACCGATCGGCCTGTGACTGCAGAGATGACAGGAGTACAGATCCGGTATGGTTTTTGCTTTCCAGGCACGTCATCCCCAAGACAGCATGACAACGGCGTACCTGGCACGTCGAATAGCCTAGGGGGGGCTGGGGGTGCACAGGTGTGGAGGAGGAGGACCCAGCAGCAGAGGACGAAGAAGAGGAAGAAGACGAGGTAGAGAGCGAAGGAGGAGTAGAGGTGGTGGCAGAACCGCGTGCAATCCGTGGCGGTGACACCAACTCCACTGTCGTTGTTGAGCTACACATTCCCTGCTTCCCAGCCATTACCAAGTTCACCCAGTGGGCAGTGTAGGTGACATACCTGCCCTGACCATGCTTGGAGGACCATGCGTCAGTAGTCATATGGACCTTTGGCCCAACACTAAGTGACAGAGATGCGGTGACTTGGCTCTGCACATGGTGGTACAGGTGTGGTATTCCCTTTTTTGAAAAAAAATTGCGGCTGGGTACCTTCCACTGCGGTGTCCCAATTGCTACAAATTTGCGGAAGGCCTCAGAGTCCTCCAGCTGGTATGGTAAAAGCTGGCGGGCTAAGAGTGCGGACAAGCCAGCTGTCAGACGCCGGGCAAGGGGGTGCCTCGCAGACATTGGCTTCTTACGCTCAAACATGGCCCTCACAGAAACTTGGCTGGGGGCAGATGACTGGGAATGGGAACTGGTGGTCAAGGTGGAAGGCGGAGTGGAGGGTGGTTCAGACGGGTGAAGGACAGCAGAGGTAGAGCAGTAAGATGCTGGACCAGAAGGAGGGTGGCTTTTAGTTTGCCTGTTGCCTTTGAGGTGTTGCTCCCAAAGTGCTTTGTGCTTGCCGTTCATGTGCCTTCGCATAGAAGTTGTACCTATGTGGCTGTTGGGCTTCCCAAGACTCAGTTTCTGACTGCACTCATTGCAAATGACAACGCTTTTGTCAGAGGCACACACATTAAAAAAATCCCACACTGCTGACCTTTTTGAGGCTGGCAATCTGGCGGTAACAGTAGAAGTCGGCGGCGTTGGCGGCAATGGCGGGTGCGTTGGCCGGCTGACCACAGGTGCCGATACATGTTGTTGCCCTACTGTTCCCTGCGAGCTGTCCTCCCTGCTTCTTCTAAGTCTTATTCTCCTCCTGACTCTCTGACTCTCCGTCTCTCCATCTGAACTATCCTCCTCTTGCTCTCTTCTACTGGGCACCCATAAAACATCAATCTCCTCATCCTCATTCTCCTCAGATGCATCAATTTCTTCTACCAGCTCACAGAAGGAAGCAGCAGCGGGGACCTCCTCGTCATCACTCATTATGTCCATCTCTGTTGTGTTCTCTGCCAGAATTAAATCTGGTGTAACGTCCTCATCTCCTTCATCTTCTTCTGCCAATAATGGTTGCGCATCACTCAGTTCAAGAAACTCATGTGAAAATAACTCCTCTGACTCCAGTGAAGAAGGGGCGCCGGTGGTGGAGGAAGTGTTACGTGGGGTGCCCATAGCAGTGGAGGATGAGGATGTTGTGGTAAAGTTAGAAACGGTAGAGGATGGGGTGTGCTGTGTAAGCCAGTCAACTACCTCTTCAGCATTTTGGGAGTTCAGGGTCATTGCCTTTTTAAAACTGGGCAATTTCCTAGGGCCACAGGATAGCATAGCAGCACGGCCCCTAGTGCCTCTGCGTGGCGGCCTGCCTTTGCCTGGCATTATTTTTAAAACAACAACAACTCAGGTGGTGTTTCTAGAGACGGTATTATTATTGACAGAATGTGAACAAGCTCACACAGCTAAGTGGCAGTGGTTTGAAAATGAAGAAGAAGAACACACTGGGCAAACAAGGCCTACAAGGTCAACGTATACACTACTACAGCAGTGGATACGGAATATATTATTGCTGCCGGAAAAACGTCACTCGGGTGGTGTTTCTAGAGACGGTACTATTATTGATATTTAGACAGAATGTGAACAAGCTCACACAGCTAGATGGTTGTTGTTTGAAAATGAAGAACACACTGAGCAAATAATGCCTACAAGGTTAACGTATACACTACTACAGCAGTGGATACGGAATATATTATTGCTGCCTGAAAAACGTCACTCGGGTGGTGTTTCTAGAGACGGTATTATTATTGATATTTAGACAGAATGTGAACAAGCTCACACAGCTAGATGGTTGTTGTTTGAAAATGAAGAACACACTGGGCAAACAAGGCCTACAAGGTCAACGTATACACTACTACAGCAGTGGATACGGAATATATTATTGCTGCCTGAAAAACGTCACTCGGGTGGTGTTTCTAGAGACGGTATTATTATTGATATTTAGACAGAATGTGAACAAGCTCACACAGCTAGATGGTTGTTGTTTGAAAATGAAGAACACACTGAGCAAATAATGCCTACAAGGTCAACGTATACACTACTACAGCAGTGGATACGGAATATATTATTGCTGCCTGAAAAACGTCACTCGGGTGGTGTTTCTAGAGACGGTACTATTATTGATATTTAGACAGAATGTGAACAAGCTCACACAGCTAGATGGTTGTTGTTTGAAAATGAAGAACACACTGAGCAAATAATGCCTACAAGGTTAACGTATACACTACTACAGCAGTGGATACGGAATATATTATTGCTGCCTGAAAAACGTCACGCGGGTGGTGTTTCTAGAGACGATATTATTATTGATATTTAGACAGAATGTGAACAAGCTCACACAGCTAGATGGTTGTTGTTTGAAAATGAAGAACACACTGAGCAAATAATGCCTACAAGGTTAACGTATACACTACTACAGCAGTGGATACGGAATATATTATTGCTGCCTGAAAAACGTCACTCGGGTGGTGTTTCTAGAGACGGTATTATTATTGATATTTAGACAGAATGTGAACAAGCTCACACAGCTAGATGGTTGTTGTTTGAAAATGAAGGACACACTGAGCAAATAATGCCTACAAGGTTAACGTATACACTACTACAGCAGTGGATACGGAATATATTATTGCTGCCTGAAAAACGTCACTCGGGTGGTGTATCTAGAGACGGTATTATTATTGATATTTAGACAGAATGTGAACAAGCTCACACAGCTAGATGGTTGTTGTTTGAAAATGAAGGACACACTGAGCAAATAATGCCTACAAGGTTAACGTATACACTACTACAGCAGTGGATACGGAATATATTATTGCTGCCTGAAAAACGTCACTCGGGTGGTGTTTCTAGAGACGGTATTATTATTGATATTTAGACAGAATGTGAACAAGCTCACACAGCTAGATGGTTGTTGTTTGAAAATGAAGGACACACTGAGCAAATAATGCCTACAAGTGCACTACTATTGGTGCACTACTATGAAGAACAGCAACAGCACTGTACTCGTTAAAGAACAGTAAGATAAGTAAAAGAAAAAAAAAATATATGTATATTAAAAAAAATATTTTTCTCGGGTTGGTGCTGCTGAACTACTAGGAGCAGCACAGTAGCACACCAGTCCCACTCCCCAACACTGCTAGACTAATAGCACTGGGCTTATAGTAGCAACTAGCAAAGTAAAAAAACAAAAAAGAAAATAAAAGCAGTCCTTACAAGGACTGTTGGGTTATTACAGCAGTCAGCAGATGAGATCAGAAGAGATCAGTGCCCACAGCAGGCAGCTACATACAGAGCACTGCAGTAGAAGGTAGATTACTAGCCAGCAAAGCTACCCTAAAATGTCCCTCAAATCCCTGCAGACTTCTGTCCCTCCAATACAGAGCAGTATCAAGTAGATTACTAGCCAGCAAACTTACTATCAACTGTCCCTCAAAGAAATCAGTGAAATCAGTAACAGCTCTCTCCCTACACTAGCTCTTGCAAGCACACACAGGCAGAATGAAAAAACGCTGCAGGGCTTCAGTTTATATATGGAAGGGGAGTGGTCCAGGGGGTGTGGGGGTGGTCCAGGAGGGAGAGCTTCCTGATTGGCTGCCATGTATCTGCTGGTCTGGGGTGAGAGGTCAAAAAAAAGCGCCAGGTAAGGCGAACCCAAAATGGCGAACGTCGCGCGACGTTCGCGAACTTGCGGCGGACGCGAACAGCCGATGTTCGCGCGAACAAGTTCGCCGGCGAACAGTCCGCGACATCCCTATGGGCGGGTAAATCGATTTATAAGATAGATAGATAGATTAGATAGATAGATAGATAGATAGATAGATAGATAGATAGATAATAGATAGATAGATAGATAGATAGATAGATAGATAGATAGATAGATAGATAGATAGATAGATAGATAGATAGATAGATAGAGAAAATAGATGATTGATTGATAGATAGATAGATAGATAGATAGATAGAACATAGATAGATGATAGATAAATAGATAGATAGTAGATTAGATAGATAGATAGATAGATAGATAGATAGATAGAGAGAGAGAAAGAAAATAGATGATTGATAGATAGATAGATAGATAGATAGATGATAGATAGACAAAGGCAGACAGACAGACAGATAATAGATAGACAGACAGAGACAGACAGATAGATAGATAGACAGACAGACAAATAGATAGATAAATAGATAAATAGATAGATAGATAGATAGATAGATGATAGATAGATAGACAGAGAGAACATTGATAGATGATAGATAAATAGATAGATACTAGATTAGATAGATAGATAGATAGATAGATAGATAGATAGATAGATAGATAGATAGATAATAGATAGAGAGAAAATAGATGATTGATAGATAGATAGATAGATAGATAGATAGATAGATAGATGATAGATAGACAAAGGCAGACAGACAGACAGATAATGGACAGAAAGACAGAGACAGACAGATAGATAGACAGACAGACAAATAGATAGATAGATAAATAGATAGATAGATAGATAGATAGATATATAGTAGATAGATAGATAGATAGATAGATAGATAGACAGAGAGATAACAGATAGATAGAGAGAAAATAGATGATGGATAGATAGATAGATAGATAGATAGATAGATAGATAGATAGATAGATAGATAGATAGATAGATAGACAAAGGCAGACAGACAGAAAGATTATAGATAGACAGACAGAGACAGACAGATAGATAGATAGATAGATAGATAGATAGATAGATAGACAAAGGCAGACAGACAGAAAGATAATAGATAGACAGACAGAGACAGACAGATAGATAGATAGATAGATAGATAGATAGATAGATAGATAGATAATACTGTAGATAGATGATAGATAGATAGACAGATAGATAGATTAATAGATAGATGATAGATAGATAGATAGATAGATAGATAGATAGATAGAAAATATATAGATGATAGCTAGATAGCTAGATAGATAGATAGATAGATAGATAGATAGATAGATAGAAAAGATATAGATGATAGATAGATAGATAGATAGATAGAGAAAATAGATGATTGATTGATAGATAGATAGATAGATAGAACATAGATAGATGATAGATAAATAGATAGAAAGTAGATTAGATAGATAGATAGATAGATAGATAGAGAGAAAATAGATGATTGATTGATAGATAGATAGATAGATAGATAGATAGATGATAGATAGACAAAGGCAGACATACAGACAGATAATAGATAGACAGACAGAGACAGACAGACAGATAGATAGATAGACAGACAGACAAATAGATAGATAAATAGATAGATAGATAGATAGATAGATGATAGATAGATAGATAGATAGATAGATAGATAGATAGATAGACAGAGAGAACATTGATAGATAAATAGATAGATAGTTGATTAGATAGATAGATAGATAGATAGATAATAGATAGAGAGAAAATAGATGATTGATAGATAGATAGATAGATAGATAGATAGATAGATAGATAGATGATAGACAAATGCAGACAGACAGACAGATAATGGACAGAAAGACAGAGACAGACAGATAGATAGATAGATAGACAGACAGACAAATAGATAGATAGATAAATAGATAGATAGATAGTAGATAGATAGATAGATAGATAGATAGATAGAGAGATAATAGATAGATAGAGAGAAAATAGATGATAGATAGATAGATAGATAGATAGATAGATAGATAGATAGATAGATAGACAAAGGCAGACAGACAGAAAGATAATAGATAGACAGACAGATAGATAGATAGATAGATAGATAGATAGATAGATAGATAGATAGATAGATAGATAGACAAAGGCAGACAGACAGAAAGATAATAGATAGACAGACAGAGACAGACAGATAGATAGATAGATAGATAGATAGATAGATAGATAATACTGTAGATAGATGATAGATAGATAGATAGATAGACAGATAGATAGATTAATAGATAGATGATAGATAGATAGATAGATAGATAGATAGAAAAGATATAGATGATAGATAGATAGATAGATAGATAGATAGATAGATAGATAGAGAAAATAGATGATTGATTGATAGATAGATAGATAGATAGATAGATAGATAGATAGATAGAACATAGATAGATGATAGATAAATAGATAGATAGTAGATTAGATAGATAGATAGATAGA
>CM076681.1:71469728-71472228 GCA_038501925.1 Xenopus petersii | reverse complement strand
AAGACAGAGACAGACATAGATAGATAGACAGACAGACAAATAGATAGATAGATAAATAGATAGATAGATAGATAGATAGATAGATAATAGACAGACAGACGGACAGACAGACAGATAGATGATAGATAGATAGATAGATAGATAGATTAATAGACAGACAGACAGAGAGAAAATAGATAGAAGATAGATAGAGAGAAAATAGATAGATGATAGATAGATAGATAGTAGATAGATAGATAGATAGATAGATAGATTAATAGATAGATGATAGATAGATAGATAGATAATAGATAGAGAGAAAATAGATGATTGATAGATAGATAGATAGATAGATAGATAGAAAATAGATAGATGATAGATAGAGAGAAAATAGATAGATGATAGATAGATAGATAGATAGATAGATAGATAGATAGATAGATTAATAGATAGATGATAGATAGATAGATAGATAGATAGATAATAGATAGAGAGAATATAGATGATTGATAGATAGATAGATAGATAGATAGATAATAGATAGACAAAGGCAGACAGACAGATAATAGATAGACAAACAGAGACAGACAGATAGCTAGATAGACAGACAGACAAATAGATAGATAGATAAATAGATAGATAGTAGATAGATAGATAGATAGATAGATAGATAATAGATAGATAGAGAGAAAATAGATGATAGATAGATAGATAGATAGATAGATAGATAGATAGATAGATAGATAGATAGATAGATAGATAGAGAAAGGCAGACAGACAGAAAGATAATAGATAGACAGACAGAGACAGACAGACAGATAGATAGATAGATAGATAGATAGATAATACTGTAGATAGATGATAGATAGATAGATAGATAGATAGATAATAGATAGATTGAGAGAAAATAGATAGATGATAGTTGATAGATAGACAGACAGACAGAGATAAAATAGATAGATGATAGATAAATAGATAGATAGATAGATAGTAGATTTGATAGATAGATTAGATAGATAGTAGATAGATGATAGATAGATAGATAGATAGATAGATAGATAGATAGATAGATAGATAGATAGAAAAAGGCAGACAGACAGACAGATAGAGAGAAAATAGATGATAGATAAATAGATAGATAGATAGTAGATTAGATAGATAGATGATAGATAGATAGATAGACAAAGGCAGACATACAGACAGATAATAGATAGACAGACAGAGACAGACAGATAGATAGATAGACAGACAGACAAATAGATAGATAAATAGATAGATAGATAGATAGATAGATAGATGATAGATAGATAGATAGATAGACAGAGAGAACATTGATAGATAAATAGATAGATAGTAGATTAGATAGATAGATAGATAGATAGATAATAGATAGAGAGAAAATAGATGATTGATAGATAGATAGATAGATAGATAGATAGATAGATAGATAGATGATAGATAGACAAATGCAGACAGACAGACAGATAATGGACAGAAAGACAGAGACAGACAGATAGATAGATAGATAGATAGATAGACAGACAGACAAATAGATAGATAGATAAATAGATAGATAGATAGTAGATAGATAGATAGATAGATAGATAGATAGATAGATAGATAAATAGATAGATAGATAGTAGATAGATAGATAGATAGATAGATAGATAGATAGAGAGATAATAGATAGATAGAGAGAAAATAGATGATAGATAGATAGATAGATAGATAGATAGATAGATAGATAGATAGACAAAGGCAGACAGACAGAAAGATAATAGATAGACAGACAGATAGATAGATAGATAGATAGATAGATAGATAGATAGATAGATAGATAATAGATAGAGAGAAAATAGATGATTGATAGATAGATAGATAGATAGATAGATAGATAGATAGATAGATAGATAGATAGATAGATGATAGATAGACAAAGGCAGACAGACAGACAGATAATAGACAGAAAGACAGAGACAGACATAGATAGATAGACAGACAGACAAATAGATAGATAGATAAATAGATAGATAGTAGATAGATAGATAGATAATAGATAGATAGATAGATGATAGATAGATAGATAGATAGATAGATAATAGACAGACAGACGGACAGACAGACAGATAGATAGATGATAGATAGATAGATAGATAGATTAATAGACAGACAGACAGAGAGAAAATAGATAGAAGATAGATAGATAGATAGATAGATAGAGAGAAAATAGATAGATGATAGATAGAGAGAAAATAGATAGATGATAGATAGATAGATAGATAGATAGATAGATGATAGATAGATAGATAGATAGATAGATTAATAGATAGATGATAGATAGATAGATAATAGATAGAGAGAAAATAGATAGATAGATAGATAGTAGATAGATAGATAGATAGATAGATAGATAGATAAATAGATAGATAGATAGTAGATAGATAGATAGATAGATAGATAGATAGATAGATAGATAGAGAGATAATAGATAGATAGAGAGAAAATAGATGATAGATAGATA
>CM076681.1:71454728-71457228 GCA_038501925.1 Xenopus petersii | reverse complement strand
TGATAGATAGATAGATAGATAGATAGATAGATGATAGATAGACAAAGGCAGACATACAGACAGATAATAGATAGACAGACAGAGACAGACAGATAGATAGATAGATAGACAGACAGACAAATAGATAGATAGATAGATCGATAGATAGATAGATAGATGATAAATAGATAGATAGAAAGACAGAGAGAACATTGATAGATAAATAGATAGATAGTAGATTAGATAGATAGATAGATAGATAGATAATAGATAGAGAGAAAATAGATGATTGATAGATAGATAGATGATAGATAGACAAATGCAGACAGACAGACAGATAATGGACAGAAAGACAGAGACAGACAGATAGATAGATAGATAGACAGACAGACAAATAGATAGATAGATAAATAGATAGCTAGATAGTAGATAGATAGATAGATAGATAGATAGATAGATAGATAGATAGATAGAGAGATAATAGATAGATAGAGAGAAAATAGATGATAGATAGATAGATAGATAGATAGATAGATAGATAGACAAAGGCAGACAGACAGAAAGATAATAGATAGACAGACAGACAGATAGATAGATAGATAGATAGATAGATAGATAGATAGATAGATAGATAATAGATAGAGAGAAAATAGATGATTGATAGATAGATAGATATATAGATAGATAGATAGATAGATGATAGATAGAAAAAGGCAGACAGACAGACAGATAATAGACAGAAAGACAGAGACAGACATAGATAGATAGACAGACAGACAAATAGATAGATAGATAAATAGATAGATAGTAGATAGATAGATAGATAGATAGATAATAGATAGATAGATGATAGATAGATAGATAGATAGATAGATAGATAGATAATAGACAGACAGACGGACAGACAGACAGATAGATAGATGATAGATAGATAGATAGATAGATAGATAGATAGATTAATAGACAGACAGACAGAGAGAAAATAGATAGAAGATAGATAGATAGATAGATAGATAGATAGATAGATAGATAGATAGATAGATAGAGAGAAAATAGATAGATGATAGATAGAGAGAAAATAGATAGATGATAGATAGATAGATAGATAGATAGATAGATAGATAGATAGATAGATTAATAGATAGATGATAGATAGATAGATAGATAATAGATAGAGAGAAAATAGATGATTGATAGATAGATAGATAGATAGATAGATAGATAGATAGATAGATAGATAGATAGATAGATAGATAGATGGATAGATAATAGATAGACAAAGGCAGACAGACAGACAGATAATAGATAGACAAACAGAGTCAGACAGATAGCTAGATAGACAGACAGACAAATAGATAGATAGATAAATAGATAGATAGTAGATAGATAGTTAGATAGATAGATAGATAATAGATAGATAGAGAGAAAATAGATGATAGATAGATAGATAGATAGACAAAGGCAGACAGACAGAAAGATAATAGATAGACAGACAGAGACAGACAGACAGATAGATAGATAGATAGATAGATAGATAATACTGTAGATAGATGATAGATAGATAGATAGATAGATAGATAGATAGATAGATAATAGATAGATTGAGAGAAAATAGATAGATGATAGTTGATAGATAGATAGATTGATAGATAGACAGACAGACAGAGATAAAATAGATAGATGATAGATAAATAGATAGATAGATAGATAGATAGATAGATAGATAGATAGATAGTAGATTGGATAGATAGATTAGATAGATAGTAGATAGATGATAGATAGATAGATAGATAGATAGATAGACAAAGGCAGACAGACAGACAGATAGAGAGAAAATAGATGATAGATAAATAGATAGATAGATAGTAGATTAGATAGATAGATGATAGATAGATAGATAGACAAAGGCAGACAGACAGACAGATAATAGATAGACAGACAGAGACAAACAGACAGATAGATAGACAGACAGACAGACAGACAGGCAGACAGATAGATAGATAGATAGTAGATAGATAGATAGATAATAGATAGATAGCGAGAAAAAAGATGATAGATAGATAGATAGATAGATAATAGATAGATAGATAGATAATAGATAGATAGATAATAGATAGATTGAGAGAAAATAGATAGATGATAGATAGATAGATGATAGATAGATAGATAGATAGATAGATAGATAATAGACAGACAGACAGACAGACGGACAGACAGATAGATAGATAGATAGATAGACAGAGAGAAAATAGATAGTTGATAGATAGATAGATAGATAGATAGACAGACAGACAGACAGAGAGAAAATAGATAGATGATAGATAGATAGATAGATAGATAGACAGACAGAGAGAAAATAGATAGATGATAGATAGATAAATAGATAGATAGATAGATAGATAGATAGATAGATAGATAGATAGACAGATAGATAGATAATAGATAGAGAGAAAATAGATGATTGATTGATAGATAGATAGATAGATAGATAGAACATAGATAGATGATAGATAAATAGATA
>CM076681.1:71447228-71449728 GCA_038501925.1 Xenopus petersii | reverse complement strand
AGATAGATAGATAGATAGATAGATAGATAGATAGATAGATAGATAGAAAAGATATAGATGATAGATAGATAGATAGATAGATAGATAGATAGATAGATAGATAGATAGAGAAAATAGATGATTGATTGATAGATAGATAGATAGATAGATAGATAGATAGATAGATAGAACATAGATAGATGATAGATAAATAGATAGATAGTAGATTAGATAGATAGATAGATAGATAGATAGATAGATAGATAGATAGATAGATAGAGAGAAAATAGATGATTGATTGATAGATAGATAGATAGATAGATAGATAGATGATAGATAGACAGAGACAGACAGATAGATAGATAGACAGACAGACAAATAGATAGATAGATAGATCGATAGATAGATAGATAGATGATAAATAGATAGATAGAAAGACAGAGAGAACATTGATAGATAAATAGATAGATAGTAGATTAGATAGATAGATAGATAGATAGATAGATAATAGATAGAGAGAAAATAGATGATTGATAGATAGATAGATGATAGATAGACAAATGCAGACAGACAGACAGATAATGGACAGAAAGACAGAGACAGACAGATAGATAGATAGATAGACAGACAGACAAATAGATAGATAGATAAATAGATAGCTAGATAGTAGATAGATAGATAGATAGATAGATAGATAGATAGATAGATAGAGAGATAATAGATAGATAGAGAGAAAATAGATGATAGATAGATAGATAGATAGATAGATAGATAGATAGATAGACAAAGGCAGACAGACAGAAAGATAATAGATAGACAGACAGATAGATAGATAGATAGATAGATAGATAGATAGATAGATAGATAGATAGATAGATAATAGATAGAGAGAAAATAGATGATTGATAGATAGATAGATATATAGATAGATAGATAGATGATAGATAGAAAAAGGCAGACAGACAGACAGATAATAGACAGAAAGACAGAGACAGACATAGATAGATAGACAGACAGACAAATAGATAGATAGATAAATAGATAGATAGTAGATAGATAGATAGATAGATAATAGATAGATAGATGATAGATAGATAGATAGATAGATAGATAGATAGATAATAGACAGACAGACGGACAGACAGACAGATAGATAGATGATAGATAGATAGATAGATAGATAGATAGATAGATAGATAGATTGATTAATAGACAGACAGACAGAGAGAAAATAGATAGAAGATAGATAGATAGATAGATAGATAGATAGAGAGAAAATAGATAGATGATAGATAGAGAGAAAATAGATAGATGATAGATAGATAGATAGATAGATAGATAGATAGATAGATAGATAGATAGATTAATAGATAGATGATAGATAGATAGATAGATAATAGATAGAGAGAAAATAGATGATTGATAGATAGATAGATAGATAGATAGATAGATAGATAGATAGATAGATAGATAGATAGATAGATAGATAGATGGATAGATAATAGATAGACAAAGGCAGACAGACAGACAGATAATAGATAGACAAACAGAGTCAGACAGATAGCTAGATAGACAGACAGACAAATAGATAGATAGATAAATAGATAGATAGTAGATAGATAGTTAGATAGATAGATAGATAATAGATAGATAGAGAGAAAATAGATGATAGATAGATAGATAGATAGACAAAGGCAGACAGACAGAAAGATAATAGATAGACAGACAGAGACAGACAGACAGATAGATAGATAGATAGATAGATAGATAATACTGTAGATAGATGATAGATAGATAGATAGATAGATAGATAGATAATAGATAGATTGAGAGAAAATAGATAGATGATAGTTGATAGATAGATAGATTGATAGATAGACAGACAGACAGAGATAAAATAGATAGATGATAGATAAATAGATAGATAGATAGATAGATAGATAGATAGATAGATAGATAGATAGATAGTAGATTGGATAGATAGATTAGATAGATAGTAGATAGATGATAGATAGATAGATAGATAGATAGATAGATAGACAAAGGCAGACAGACAGACAGATAGAGAGAAAATAGATGATAGATAAATAGATAGATAGATAGTAGATTAGATAGATAGATGATAGATAGATAGATAGACAAAGGCAGACAGACAGACAGATAATAGATAGACAGACAGAGACAAACAGACAGATAGATAGACAGACAGACAGACAGACAGGCAGACAGATAGATAGATAGATAGATAGTAGATAGATAGATAGATAATAGATAGATAGCGAGAAAAAAGATGATAGATAGATAGATAGATAATAGATAGATAGATAGATAATAGATAGATAGATAATAGATAGATTGAGAGAAAATAGATAGATGATAGATAGATAGATGATAGATAGATAGATAGATAGATAGATAATAGACAGACAGACAGACAGACGGACAGACAGATAGATAGATAGATAGATAGATAGACAGAGAGAAAATAGATAGTTGATAGATAGATAGATAGATAGATAGA